>CM062831.1:16654122-16717109 GCA_031772345.1 Himalopsyche anomala | reverse complement strand
ACTATGAAAGATCAGCGAAATGACTCAAATGTTTTGGAGGCGCAATGATTCTACTATCTGGCGATTTTCGCCAAACACTACCAGTTATTCCAAGATCGACCGCTGCCGATGAAATAAACGCTTGACTTAAAACATCGACTCTGTGGCGCTATGTTAAGAAACTTCAGCTAACGACAAACATGCGAGTCGCATTTCTAAACGACCATCTGCCGCAGATTTTTCCAAGCATTTGCTGACTATCTGTAACGGCCGTGTTCCTGTCGACGAATCGAAAGGATTGATTTCGTTTTTGCCGAATTTTTGAAATTTCGTCTCATCATTGCTAATCACAAACATCATAATTGGTTGAGTGAACGAGCAATTCTTGCAGCAAATAACAAAGATGTGGATCATTTCAACTTCACAATTCAAAATCAAATCGTTGGTCCACTGCATTCTTTTAAATCTATCGACTGTGCCACGTGAATAACATCATTTCAATGTAATTAAAATACTTTTCATTTTTAATTTTGCACATTTATTGAACTTAATTCATTTTGAGTATTCATTCAAACTGAATTTAACTCATCCAATAAATTAACACAACATTTATTGATTCTGAGGCGGTACGAAGTTCGTCGGGCCAGCTAGTATATATATATATACTACATCTGATTGCTAAGATTATTAAAATGAATATTTTATAAATGAAATGATTTTTTTTATTATAAGTGACGTTTGGTCAACAATACTGATAATAATAATACATAGTTAATAAGCTTATCAATTAAACACTTTTAGGGTGTTCACTGTCAATACTTGGTGGAAAGGCATTATATTAATAAAAACACAATATTCCTTTGTACTTCATTCCACTTTATTAATTAGGTCAGGACCGGTTTCGCTCATTGCGAGCATTGACTGATTGACTGATTAACAATGCATCACTGGCAATGCATAACTGAATGACAATGCAATGATTCAACTGATTGACAATGCATCAGTTGACAATGCTCGCAATGAGCGAAACCGTTCCAGACCTAATTAATAAAGTGGAATGAAGTACAAAGGAATATTGTGTTTTTATTAATTATCAATAAAAGTTTAATTTTTAGTTATGTCCCAATGTAGAGCATATGACTTTTAAGTGGAGGTATCTCAACAGAAGTTTTTCTACAAGAACTGTTTGTTACTCAGTCACTCAATCTCTCTTTTATGAAAAGAGTAGTAGGAATAGAAAGGATTTATCACTTTACCTGCACCCCGTTATTTTAGGTATGGAATGGTGAGGGAGGAGTCTTTTTAGTCATCTCAAACATACATGTCTTCGAACAGAAATCGAAATTGAAAAAATACTGTTCGTACTGGGATTTGATCTCTGTGCCATGGACCCGACAGTTTCTAAAAAAACATATTATTTTATCAACATACGTAAGTTCACAGTTAAAGATTAAAGCGTTGGATCGAATGATACTACTAGCTATCCTTCGATCCGATGTTGGCCTCTCGACCAATGTGACTCGTTTGTAGAATCGTGAATATATTTTTAACAAATATTTGATTTCATTTGACAACGGTGGTCAAAACGTATAAAAAAAACATCTTTTTGTATGTTGAAGCGAAACATTACACACTTAATCATATAATAAAATAGTCAAATGAAGACTTGCACGAGATAAGAGTCATGCAATTTCTCGCACTTGAAAAAGAGTACACAGCTTTCGAGGCGTTTTTTGCCCTGGGAGACTTTTTGCAGACGTGCTCAATTTTATTTAAATTCACCAAAAGCAATTATTTATTTGCCACATGCAAAAAACCGTATCACAAATATTTGTTCTGCCAATTATTGCTGCTGCCGGGTATGAAAGAATTCGTAGTTTTTGAAGAGCTTGTTAAATTTGATTGTACTGGCCTGGTTGTGTTTTGCATCTAACAATGATTATAAGCTATTTAACGATGTGATTTGTTTTTTTGTCAGTGTAAAACAAAGTATTTATAGCATAATAAAAATAATAATTATATCGTTTTCTTGCTATTATTTTTAAATACATGTTCCAATAATTATCTCGAAAATGCATATGTTTTATTCAGCATTATTTATGCTGCTTTAAATGCGTGTCTTTTTTTTATTCGTTTAAAATGTTTTATTTAAGTTTTATCCAGTTTTTAAGAAAATACGCAATCAATTTAAAAATAATAAATTTACTAACAATTATTCTTGACACTTTAAAAACACATATTTCAAAAATAACAGAGTACGCCCGCTTTTAATGTGGGGCATATTAATTACTTCCTAAAAAGATTATATCAACAGAAGATTTTCTACGAACACTGCATGTCACTCGGCTTTTCCTCTTTTTTAAGAGATTAAAGATTAAAGAAGAATTTATACACCATAGACAATCATTTGATTAATTATTATTGTTATTATTGATAAATAATTAAAATCATTTCTCATAAATATTTCAGTGTAATCTTGATTATTCGTGTACTTGATAGATACTTCTCAGATACTCAGCCTTACCACTTATTTACGATGAGGCCAAAATACCGTTTACGGTATAAATATTATGACACTTAAATACTCTTTTCAACATTTTTATTATTTTATATTTGCTATCTCAAGAAGCTTCTGAGTCTCTGTTTCAGGATAAAAGTGCAATACATAGGTATGTTATGTTCGAGCTTAGTTTCAGCTATAGAACCTTCGGAGCCTGGAGGTTTTTCTATGACGTTATACTTATTCTTCGACAAGGGAGTCACACTTTTATTCAGAGTACGTTTGAGTTTGAAAAAGGAATATATTTATTTATATGGTTGTTAAGTGAATAAATTAAATCGATGCGTATGTTTCATAATATTATATTTGTAATTGGACTAAATGCACAAGATTTTTTTTTCTTTCGATAATTTACTAAAATAGTTTTTACAATTTACTCACCAATTTTTTCATATCTCATAACTTCAATTATTTGATGCATACATTTCAAGTTTTTATCTAAGTTTCTAAGTTCTATCAAATATATTATTTTACAATACGCAATGATTTACGGCCCCATAATAAATCAATTATATTATTTATATCAAAACACGTTTGCTAAATTGTCGACGCTTCTTTATTGATATAAATGGAACCATTTTTAAAGAAAATGGTAAAGGTGACATAAAAAAATCTTTTTCTTATTAAAAAATAAATAAATTTGGCGGAAGGAAGTAGTAATGGAAGGGCTGATAAGTATAGAGAGAACAGAATACCTAGATTATAGTTAAAAGCAGCCTTGTTGTAAATTTGTAAATATTAGGTTATCATTATAACAAGGCCGACGGCAGAAGTCAGAACTAAATTAATTAACTAAGGGCTAATCGCTATCAAACGAAAGATGACGATTGTCACAAAAGGTCTTTTATTAGTAACATGTACTGCAAAAATAAATACGAAAACCAATGTCAAATGTTTATAGATTGTAAGAATGTGTCAGCTCAGTGAAGATTTGATACTTCCAATCAATAGCACTGCCAAACGCGTGAAAGCTATGACAGGCAAAGTATTATTGAATTATAACTCATGTAACACTTGCGCCCTCTCTAATCGGACAACTTATAATAGTCGATCTATAATATAAATATACTAAAATTAGCTTTATATATATTTATGGCACGAGGTCTCAGACTTCGACGAAATTATTTGAGTAGTTATCAGAACCTTTATTTATATGAAATTATTTCGTTTGAATGTTAACTCGTCGTGGTTGGAAGAATTTATATTTATTTACATAACGATAATAATTTGTACACGCCTGTGTGGTCGAGTGGTCAGCGTTGTTGGCTTCGGTTACGGAGGGCACGGGTTCAAATCCCGGATCCGAAAAGTTTTATAAATTGATTTTTCAATCGATTTATAAATTTCTGTTCGAAGGCGTGGATGTATGTGATGTCTTGAATTCCCCTCTCCCACCCATTCTATCCTATGAACGGGGCGTATCGAGAGCGATTAACTTACCACTAGTCCTGTCCTAGCTCTATCCTTCTATCCCTACTCTCTTTGGAAAAAGAGAGGTTGAGCAACTGAGTAACAAGCAGTTCTCGTAGAAACACTTCTGTTGAGATAAACTCCATTAGGAGTCTATATGCTCCACATTGGGAGCGGACATGGTTTAAAAAAAAAAATGTACTTGAAAAACGAACTTTTTAGTTGGATTGATGCAATCAAAGGGAATTTATTTCTTGTTATCAAGCCAGGGTTGTAGTCGAGTGTTCAACGTTGTTGTCTTAAGCTTTGGAGCTCACGGGCTAGAATCCCAGTACGGACTGATAATTTAATCGATTTATAGATGTATTTTCGAAGGCATGGATGACTGTAATCTATCTACTTAATTGAACTAAGAAAAAGTTCATGACTCTTCAAAGTTAATATACATCAAATCCGCTGTAGAAATAAAATACCGTTAAAATATTTGTTATATTATATGAAATATTCTTTTATTTTAATATTTATTTCTTCTTTTACGTAAGATTCTAAGTATTTATTGATTTGGCATTTACTTGGTAGAACTCCATTTTAATAGGGTAAAATATCAAGGTATTTCAGTTCTACAGTTTTTTAAAAAGTTAAAGGTTGATAGCTATTTCGGCTTACGCCATCGTCAGAACTATGCTTTAAACGTACATTTACTCAGCTATATATACTGTCTAAGAAGAGATACACAATGCATCATATTATTCACAATGTACGTTTAAAGTATAGTTCTGACGATGGCGTAAGCCGAAATAGCTATCAACCTTTAACTTTTTAAAAAACTGTAGAACTGAAATACCTTGATATTTTACCCTATTAAGATTCTAAGATTACACTTTCGCTGTAGCTTTGATTTCCAAATCTCTTAAATTATTAGAACAATTACATGACACAAATTAAGTTTTTTAATGAACTCTTTTTAAAAAAAAAACAATTCTTGCATCATTCAAACGTATCTCATCAAAAACACGTGCGTATTCTCAGGAAAACCTGAACCGCGAAAATTTTAATTAAATTTTTTATAGCACTAAATTATTTTTGTTCAAATATAGTCCACCACTGGACGCCGGTGCAGCAAAAGACGTCGCCGCCGCTTGACGCCAGGGTCGTTAACGGCGCCCTCTTACCCAACCTTACCCAATCTCAACCCACTATCCCCTTTTACAACTACCCAATCTTTCTTATATTCTTTCTCTTGGCATTTCTTATCCATACTTTGCGTTCTAGTCCCTCGAACCTGATATGGCCCGTCTTCTCACAAACTGACCTGGCCGATTGAAAATTTTGCTTGGTTTACTCTATATACCAAATAACAATCCTGATTAAAACTGTGGCATAAATTGGCATTAAAAATGTGTCACATATAATTACAGTTAAAGTTACTAATACACGACTACACTTATTAGTAATCGTAAAGCAACGGT
Organism: Himalopsyche anomala; assembly: GCA_031772345.1. Lineage (NCBI taxonomy): Eukaryota > Metazoa > Arthropoda > Insecta > Trichoptera > Rhyacophilidae > Himalopsyche > Himalopsyche anomala. The sequence continues at coordinate 16,711,691 of CM062831.1, read as the reverse complement.
CGCTTCTTTCGTAAAAAATTGAATCCCGCAATTTAATTTTAAAGAAATAACTGAGTGGCACAAACATCGATTGAATAATGGGTTGGACTTCATTAAAATGCACTAAAGCTTTTTGTGAAAATAAATATATTAATAATTGTATCATATTTAAATTTTCTTACGTGTAAATGCCCAATACAATCAATAATGTCTATATGAATTTATGACCTAAATTTATTTGAGTTTGAAAATTATTTTTTATTGTTATTTTTGACGAAATTATATCGAAGTCAAACTTTTCAATTTTCCTTTCGATAAATAGTGTTTTTGTTTATATTGTATTTACCTCCTACTGTTAATGGTTGATTATTAGTATAATTCAGCCTTTAATTCAAATCAGTCATTTATATAAGTGTGTATAAGTGCTAAAAAATCTGTTTTTTGCTATTCATGCTATAAATTACATATAGGCATCTTTTAACTGATCACTATATGTACTCATTTTAAAATGGTAATTCAAAGTTTTTGTAATTTAGACAATTAACTTTTTAAATTCATTTTTCCATGTCAGCTACCAATGTGAAGCATATGGCTTCTTAATGGAGGTAACTCAACATAAGTATTAGGGGTAGAAGGTTAAGGCAGGATAGGGCTAGTGAACAACTTATCACTCTAAGTACGCCCCGTTTCTTAAGGATCGGAAAGGCAGAAGGGAATTTATATAATCGAAAACATCCATTTGATGTCGATAAATCGGTTGAAAAAACATTGTCCATTGTAGAACTCGAACACCTGAGATTTGTCACTGATGAAAACAACGTTCACCTCTGCACCATGGACCCGACAAATTGTAGAAAATACCAATATATTTTTTCACCGATATACCATAAGCTCATTGGTGAGCAGACATATAATTTTATTCGTTTTGAATATTTATCGAAAAGAATTGGTTAACCAAAGCTGTTATGTATGACCGCGAATTATAAAAAAAATGTGTTTTGATTCATAACGTTGTTTTTATTTTTATTTAGGTGAAAAGCCCAGAAGCTATCTACTGAACAACTTAACTAGTTTGCCAAACAAATTGAATTTTTACTCTGTACTCGTAGAGATAACATTCGTTTTGCGCGTAGATGCGTTTTTATCCTGTTTGTCACGTAGTGAAGTGGTTACACATAATAGCGTACAACAAGCACGGGTTTGGTTTTTGCCAAGGGCGTGAACAAGAAGCTCTCTTAAACTACATACACGCGAGGTAGAACGTGGAACCGATGTGGTAAAAAAAACACTAAAGAAGTACATTTAGGTGCATGTTAAGTAATTCAAGATTGTTCATGGAAACGCCATACCATGTTCACAATATCGATTCGAAATATTTTCACTTACCCGTTATATGGACACATCATTTAAATTATAACTAACCTAACCTAACCTAACAGCATAATTGAGTCTAATATTTTAATTATATTTGGACACATAATTCAAATTATATAAAAAAATCTGACCTAAGAACACAATTACTTCTTTTTCGGTATACAGAATAGTGAACATTTTTATTGTTAATTGTGGCAGAGGCAAAATAAACAGAGGAAAAAAATGAATGAAAGTATTTAAAAACGTGTCTCTAATCCAGATTATATATAATAGGAAAGGAACATGCTATTTATTGTTAAAATGTATCGATGTATTATATTTGTTATAGAAATGACGTTTGTTGTATTGTGTCTAGTTTTTTCTTAAACATCAAAGTTTTCTATTAAATTTATTTTTTGTTTCCCTTTTATGAATAATATAATGTCTTAATATAATGCATTAATATCTACCTACTTTATACATTATTGATTTTTGTATTTGCAAGCTGCGTGATATATGTATGTACTAAATATTAAATTCATAGTTACTTTACCTTTTTATATTGCAATTGAAAATTTATGATATTGAATTTTTTGAATATTATGCTTTAAATAATTTAATACTTCTTCGTGTGATACTTTTACCATATATATTTTTTTTACTATTAATAATAATACATAACAATATACATCTCATTTGTTAACTTATACACTTTTTCGAAAATACCTGCAAGATTTCCATGATATATTAATATATTTTATGAATTTATCGTCAAAGTATATGACACACGAAAAGAAATAAGAAATTCCAAATTCACAAAAATATTTAGCAAGAATAAACATTTATATTATAGGTACCATCGTATTCGCCGTTTACTTTCACAAATTGTCAAACAACGTCTACACCTCCGTTTTTTTTTTTTATAATAATACAATACAGTTTTGGTTTTCTAAATTCAAATAAGAATTTGTTTTTTGAAGTACATATAAAAGGGATACTTAAACTAAATTAAATTGCCAAAATATTTTATACACTTTCATACAGACTCACCTGATCGGTAGAGCAAGCTCTAACCAACTACACCACAGCGGGTGACATGTCGTATTATATTAATGTTAAGACCACTTTGGCGTGTTTGGGTAAAGTGACAAACGGCAATTACCTTGTTGTCGTCGTTTGGATATATTCTATCACTTTTCTGCCCCCTAAATTACTGTGAATTTTAATAATAAAATTGTCGTAAGTGAAAAAAATATATTTTTTTTAGTTCTATACTTAATTTAATTGATATGTAGTCTCTTCTATTCATCTGATCTTTAAAAACGTAGCGTAGCTAGAGCGATTAGCTTACCAGTAGTTCTGCCCTAGCCCTATCCTCCTATCCCACACTCAAAAAAAGAGGTTGAGTAACGAGAAAAAAGTATAGTAGAAAGCTTCAAAACTTCAGAAACCGTTCCATTAATAATCCATATGATCCACATTGACAACGGAAATAACAAAAAAAATATAATATTAAAAAAACTAACTTAAACATATTATCCCATCCGCGAAACATTGAAAAACATGATAGTAGTCCTCGTTATATCACTCAAATTTTTGCGACGAATGCACCTAAACTACTTTCAATTGTTTTAAGTGTTTATCATTTTTTATATAACTTAGAATAATCCATAAATGTAAAATAGTCTGCAGACTTAAATAAGCGAAAAGTATATTTGTATAACGTAATGCCAAAAATTTCTTTGTTGCAGTCGGGTTGTAAATGGTTGCTTTCTCGAAACATCGGTTCTTTGTTGACCCAATGTCGAAGAAATTACCTTTGTTTCATCAGAGCGGAGTGCCGCGCAGTGTGGCAGTGTTGGATCATCATCCCCTCAAGGCATCTTTTCATCCCTTTACGTGTGCTACAACAGTCTGAGATGAATAAAAATAAATCAATATAATATAAAATTTCGTATAGCACTCTCTAAAAAATTAGATATGTAAGTAAGAATAAAAAAAATATGAACGATAATTACAATGGCTACTATGCATTCAATAAAATTTTAAAGTTCTTTCCAATATGATAATGTTTTAAAAAAATGAATAAAAGCGATTCGATATAAATGTATATGCAGACACTAGGGCTTATACAAAAACTTGACTTTAAAAAAATGGTTTTTGAATCCCAATATTTTCTCAAACCCGGTTGTCGAAGTTTCACAAAAAAACGGATTATTCAATTAAGATAGTAAAAATATGGTTATTTAAAAAGTAATGTTTATGAATTATCAATTTATCACTAACAGATAAATACATTTTGTTCGGTGAAAACATAAACCGTTCACTGATCTATTATATGAGCCCTCAAGAGGTGAAGTGGGCCAATTAGTAAAATGGCAAAACTTTTTTCTTGGACTTCTAAGTACAGTCATGTCTTTACTTGGTGTTTTGGTGGATTACATATTTTTATTTTACGGAGGTAACACTATTGCAATGTGTATTAACTGAAGTTATTTAATTTTTACAATACTTTAAGACTTGTAGAATATTACAACGCATCTAAATTATTTTTTTCTAAAATACCACTTTGCTCACTTCACATCTAATGGGCCCATTATAGTAACCTAATTTTGCTAACAAAAGTTTCTGAATTAAAAACTTGGTAATGAAGTATGACATATGGTTTTTAAGGCATCGAATACAATATCCAATTCTGTATCTGAGTTAAAATGCAGAGCAACAAAAAAATCTAAATAAAACTAAACCTAATATTTTCAACACATTCATTTGATGTATACTAACTATTCAACTACACGTTTCTTGTCATTTTATTTGTAACTATGGCAGTTTCAAATTAATATATGTTTTCTTTAATAAATACATTATAAATATTGTAATAGTATTAAAACCGGGTAATTAATTTGAAAAAACCTTTTTCAAACGTGGCAAATTTGACTGAAAAATCGGTTTTTGAAACCCGACAAGCCCTAGCAGACACATCTTATAACCAAATTAATTTGATTTTTCTCGCTGCATTGCACATTTCAGTTAGTCCAGCACGTTTGTTTGCAAAGGATAATTGCTTTTATCGAAAACAAAATAGCTACTAGATGAAAAAACGTTGAATTATTTTATTTTAATATAATCTTGAAATATCGACCATTTTTTTTGCAACTGAAAGATTTTTTCAATTTACTATTAAAACATTGGAGTAGCTTTTTCAATTAAAAATATCAAGATTTAACACAATTTATCTTTCATTTGGCTTACTCTTTCATACACATATTGCATATCAAGTCTGAATATATATACATACAAACATAAATATAATAAAAATCTAGGGATGAATGCGGTAAGTCAAAAAAGTGAAATGTTCAGCAGAGCAATTTCGACTATTTGAACTGGTTAGATATTCATTTATTTAACTATGTACTTATTAATTTTTACATTATGTGAAATTAAAGTGATAGAATGCGACAAGTCCAACCTTTCTTCATATGATTATATTTAATATTACGATCGTCAAATGTTAGAAGCACAATGCAACATGTCAATTATATGCATTCTTCTTATACACATATAAAGATTTACTACACACGTTAAAAAACATATTTTTAAAAGTTAAAGAGTTTTTTTGAACTCAGTAGTATTATTAGAAAATTGACATAATTTTCGAAAACAGGGACTTGAGGTAGCAATCTGCATAGCAGCCTCAAAAATAAACTAATGAAATATATTTACTGGTGCTTTTTAATGATAACTGTTTGTAATTCAGTTGCTAAAACTCTCTTTTCCGAGATGGAAAAGCAAAATAAATGGGTGTTGGAAAAGACTGGTGGTTAGAAATTAAATCTCTTTTTGTTCTATTTTTCAGTTTTTCAGCAATGAAACCATCACGCACATCTATGACTTTGCATACTATTCATAAATCGTTTATACAATCATTGAATTATTTGGGGACTTAATCTGGCTACTTATAAATATAAAATAAAAGAATCACAAAGGTATAATCTAGAATAAATATCGTATAATATTGCGGTGACATGGAGAGAGAAAGAGTGATAGTTAAAAGTTTTCTAAGCGTGTAATTAATTGTTTTCTTGGAAAACTGTTTTAAAAAACTTATCAACACGTTGTATTTTGTTTCTAATAATGGCTGTTAGTGGCCGAGAGGAACTTTCAACAACTATATTATTATCGTATTCGTCGGAAATGTAGGAAATAATAAAAACACTAAAATGTAAAGAAAAACATTTGAATGTCGTTATTTAACGAAAGCAGCGTTATCTGATTTCAATGCAGCTGTAATATTCAAAGAAAATAAAAATAGCTTTTTGAAAATATTTACGTCGCACTGTTTCAAAACACACAACCAAAACGAAGTAAGCTTTATTAATTAATGATTGTGAGTATGAAATAATTGTTTGATGGTGAAGGTATGCTCAAATATGATCAATTTCAAACTAAAGATTTAGAAAAAAAAACATTAACTAATGCACACGTATATGTACTTCATATAAAGTCTAATTATCTGAACGAGTTATTTTTTACTAACTCTCGCGGCTCGGAGACTAGAAAAATACTTCTCTGCCGATGGGGGTCGTTTAGGGACCCCAGTGGTTTCCTCATTATTGGCCTTATTCTTATGAATTTCAAAAAAATAAATAGTCTAAAGGCTTTAAAATATCTCTCTGCATCATTCCTCATACACTTTTTTTATAAAAATCCGTGGTTTTTTAATAAATAATCATATTTTTAGTTGCGCGTAAAAAGACGTCATCCCAGCACAAATATAAATTTGCAACTGACGCGTTCAGCGCAATTAAGTTACACACGATCGCTGATAAGCGGGCGCTTATCTCGCTATCGCATCGCGTATTTATATAAACTACAAAAGGTCCAAAAAACGATATATGATATAAGAATACTTTAATTATAAACATTGTATCACCCATATTAAAATCGATCTTTGAGAAAATGTGGGTATTGGGGTCGCATTTCTTGAGCTTAGAACCGGAAAAGTTAAGCAATGTAATTGATGTAATTTACAATTAAAACTTCTTGAATGGATTAATAATTGCATAAATTCACTTCTAGTCAACAAATTTAACTGCTGTTTAGCTTTTTGAATGACTGGAAAATGTTCTTATTTGGCTATGACTATTTAAAAAAAAGCGGCATTACGATGAATAGGAGAACGATAGATCGGGGTTTTAGTGTACTATATGAATATTATGTTATATTTTTATATTATGTTGCGTATATTTGGACAATTATTGTGTTAATGGGTCAAATACAAGCCGCAGTGACCGAGCGGCCAATAAAACGCACAACCAGTGTTTCCCAATCTTTTTTCACCATCTTACTAAAGCTTTTGTAATTTTAAACACGCTGTTTAACGTTTAAACCAGTGGTTCTTAACGGGGGCGGTACCACCCACCGAGTGGAATATTTTTTGTAAACTATGATAGTTTGTTTTCAAACAAACGTACATAATATTATTACGTAGCAGCAATAGTATGAGAAGTAGCTACGTTCATCGGGCTTAAAGATGACTTCCTGTATCCGGTGCGCGCGCATTCAGCGTCGTGTGACAGTTGGATGCGCGCGCATCATATTTTCACGTTCGAATTCTAAATTTGAATAGCGGCGCATTGTCAAGTTGAAACAATTTGAAAGATTCGAGGCCGATGTCACTGGTATGTCAAACGAAGAATTTTGTTGGGTTTTTATTTTTATACAGACGGCATAATATATGCTTCGTTCATAATGACAAAATTTTCCCTGGGGAAACACATCGTTTATATTTTGGAAATTATGTTGTATTTTGCAACGATTACTCATCCTCAAACAATTTAGTGACCTAATAATGTATTAAAAAAAACAATGTTGTTTTCCTTATAGAGTAACAATTATTTTTATCCTCATGAAATTAATAAGAATACGGTTCGCATACATAAAAAAAACATGAAAATTAATACCCCGATATCTGCATTTATACTATATATATATATATATATGATATTGCAATAATAATAAACGTAGCATACAAACACTTACTGTAGTAACATAATAGTATCGGGTCCATGGTGCAGCGGTCGACGTCGTTGGGTTCAGTGAGGCTTAAATAACGGAGCGTAGTATGACCACTAGTTCTGCCGTAACCTTCTACCCTTACTACTCTCTTTAAAAAAGATAGGTTGAGCGACTTAGTAACAAACAGTTCTCGTAGAAAAGTCTGTTGATCACATTGGTAGCGGACAAAGATTTTTTAAATATTTACTGGTTATTTGAAAAAGGATTGCAAGGTTTTTGATGTCCTATGCCTTTTCTAATCGACATATCGTTGAATATTTTTCTTACCAAACTTTTGACGTTCTGTCTACTTCATTTAAGAATCAGTATGCTGTGCTTTAGTAGTGGTTATCGGTTCTTAACCATGCCCGCTCTCAAAGCTCAGCATAAATCGTTTACCTGAGCTTTTAGAACTGTTAGTAAATTAACTTCGCTCTCCGAAGAGGATAAATAAAATACGAAGATTAAATCGATCGCTTTCTTTATTCCCAGTTTTCATAATCGGATAGTGAGCAATGAAAGAAATAAAAACATAAAATCAATGAAAAAAATAATTTTTAAAAGCTTCTTTTCAGAGATTCGAGCTTTTGACGAGTAACTTAGAAAGGCGAAAATTTCGTTTCTATTAGTCGTGACAGTTGACCACTCGGCTACGGAATTGACTGTATTTACATTAAAAAAATAGATAATAATAAGGTTATCATTTATAATATTTTATATAAATTATACTGAATGTTTTGCTTGTACCAGTTCGCTCCCACGAAACTCACAATATTTTACGAGAACCTCATCTTTCAAACAAAAGGTATGACGTCAAAATACACGGAGTGCAAAAATGAACTGTGCAGTTGTGACGTCCGAAAACTCGCAAAAAGTGAAGAAAAAAAGCCGTCTGAAAAAGTCTGGGAAAACGTGTGGGTGGCACAAAAAGAGTCGGAGTATATCACGGTGTGAGAATAAAAAGGGTGGCTGATAGGGGTGTGGGGGTGTGTTTAGCCTGGACACCCCGCACGGCTGGCCCGAGTAACAGCGGCCAGACAGAAAGCGAACTGGAGCCAATTTAAGTTCAGGCTTGGAACAAAGTTGTACATCACTTATGGAAGAATTTTTTTTCGGTACGCTTAAATAACATCGAATTTAATAGGTTTAATTAAGTGAATGTCGTATAAGCCCGAATATAGCCCGACCTTGAATAAAACTTGATCTGTTTGTTCAGATTAAGATTGAAAGGAATAATAAAAAATGTAAAATAACTGTTCTTTAACGTTCTTGTGTATCTTCTTTCGATACCTTTATTGATTTGACTGCAAGTTGATTTTTTTTCCCCACATTTTTAGTGTGAATGCTATTTATTTTTCTACAGCTGTGAAAGTGGTGCAGAAGCGATAAACCTCACTGACAGCAAGAAAGTAACTGGGGGCAGTTAATTTATCCAAACGCGCCAGACAGGTCTTACTATAACAAGAAACTAACCCAGGCAATGTTGGTGAAAAAAACAGGATTTATTTCTATATTGCTTATTAATTTTCACTAGGTCCAAATATAATGCAAAACATCGCTTATTCAGAAACTGCTTTTTTATGACAAACTTCCAACAGCAAAAAAAATCAAAAAAAAACGAAATTCCAAATTAGAACCCTAAACATTTCACCAAGTCTTAACTGGAAATAGTATAAAATAATAAATTTATTTAGGATATGGATATGAAATTATGATCAGTGAATTCAACTAGTTAGATCGTAAGTTGTAGTTTCTGGAAAAACTTTCAATTGAAAAAGTGAAGACAGCATCAGTTTTGATTATAGGGTCGTTTTTTCAAACAATTTTTTATTTGATAAATCTTATTATTATAAGTAGCTTAATTTGAAAAAAGTGTCTCAGTTGATAATGATTTTTTATTAAATTTCTCTTCCACGAAGAATTTTCCAACCCTTCATGCTACCGTAACAAAACATTAAAAAATAACGAAAGAACAATTCATTTTTTGTTAAACACAAGTCTTCAACTTGATAAAGTAACAATGTAAAATAATTTAGTAATTATAATGAATGTAAAACGTTATACTTGAATTCGACTATAATTTGACTTTACTTTTTAAAATCAATGCGCCCACGACCACAGTGAAGTTGGGAACCTCTGATCTACTGTGTAAGGTAACGCTGATGATAGTGACATATATTCTAAAATAACATATTTTATTTTAAAAGCTACATTAATCATCAGAGAAAACAAAATGCAAATGTTTTTTATATGCACCGATTTCTACACATTCGAGATCAATAAAAAGATTTTCTTTAATAATTTTAATATTTAAATGGTGGAATAAGTAAATTACTTGATTTTTTATTATATGTAATATTTGTATAAACAAACAAATTTGTAGAAAACATATTAAGTCAGGTATGCATTCGCCAATAAGATAAGATTGAATACGTTACAAGTGTATCCATGTTTGAAGCTAAAAAAAACCTCATAAATTCTTTGTTTATCATTTCTTGAACAGATGGCGTGCAAGAACCCAAAAATACAAAGGTGAGCGAAAAGTTTGCGAGTACACGCAAAAAGTTAGGGTCGTTCGCTCTTGGCTGGGTGGCACCGCTGGGCCGGCCGATGAACCTTAAGGGAGCTGGCGCTCGGAGTGAGAAGGGTGGTAGGCTTCTAGGGGTCGCGGGCTGTGGGCGGCCGACTCACTTGTGATTGATTGCGTGGCCTAAACGTGTATGCAGCGCCGCGGCGAAGTGACGAACCGTGAGGTGTAGGACGTAACCTGATTGTAAATAATTGAACTATACATAACGAAGAACAAAAATCATATTTGTTTACACTTTTACAATGGCCGCTCCCAGTGGGTAGCATATTCACTTATAACGAAACTTCTCTACAACAAATGTTGAACGAGAACTCTTTATCCAAACTCTCTGTGCAAGATAATGCGGTCTTTTTACTGGATCAAAATTAATCATCTCATTAAAAAAAATATGTCCATACACACTCCAAAAATATTATTTTAGTAAATAAGAGCATCTAATATTTGTTGTTTTTTTTAAGTTACTTATTAAATAACAAATAAATAAATACCAGCGTCCGATATGAAAATGTTCCTAATAGTTGGCTATCTTAATAAAAACACAATATTACTTTGTACTTTATTTCCACTGTATTTAAAAAAGTCAAGGCCGGTTTCGCACATGGCGAGCATTGTTAACTGAATCAGTTGACAATGTTTAATTATGCAAGTTGGCTTATCATTTTTTTCATCAAGGGCTAAGGAGTGGTATGGAAGGTATAATAACAACACAATCATCAATTCCATCATTTAAAAATATGCTTAAAATGAAATTATTTAATTCGGAAATTAACACTTGACCCCACCTTGAATATTGACCTTGAATATTCGTTTTAGCGATACTATTAAAAAATATAATGTGTTTGATTATTTTGTAAAAGAAAATTAACGAATGACGATTATTTTTTTAACTATTTTTATTTATATTCTACTTCAAAGTTCACAATATCGCTTCTTTTCTGACTCAATTTTGTATTATAAGAAATAAATTTTCCCAAAGATCGTAAAACATTCTAAAATATGTTTTGTTATTTTTTAGCTCGTGGTGAAATATAATAAATTAAGTATTGTATTTTAACAAAAATATTTATTAAGCTAAGTAAAACAAGGGTTAAAAGAGAGACGTAGTGAAAAAAAATAAAACTTGTAAAACAAAAGAAAATCGGTTTTAAAGAAAAAAAAATATATCTACCTAAAAGAGCAGTATCTTGCAGCCCTGCACTAGACAAAGTGAGTAAGTTAATGTGATTTTTTCGTTCGTTATTTATCTATAGAATATTTCGTGTAATTTCAAATGTGTGAAGAGAAAATAGTAACCTTATAATAATGCGAATAGGAAAATATACGTAAACTGAGTACATATCGCTCTCTTTGTTTTTAAGAAAGAATTAACTTGATTCAAGTTCCGTCATCCAGGAAAGTTAACAATCAGTGCCTTTGGTGTAATAAAGCCATTCGGACTGTCCGTCTTAATAAAAAGGTTGCCGACCAAATTTAAATTGTCGAAAAAAGATCTCCTACTACACATGTCGATGTCCCACTCGGCCACGGTTAATGGAAACTAGTATTCTTGTTTTATTATAAAAATAGCAATGCTTTAATTTTCTTAAAAATAACTAAAAAAAACACCTGCTAGAGTTTAAAGTGGTTCTTGACAAAAAGTTGACCGGTTCATCTTTAAAATTGTATTACGTTAAGTATTACTTTTTATGCTCATCCTACGATAGAATGTTAACAGTTTTTTTTATCATCTTTATTTTGCGTCAAGGTTATTTTAGTTTTATACATTAATTGCATTTTTTATATTTTTCAGTAGTCTAACATCTTAAAACACTTACATACTTAATTGTTACTAGGGATTCCAAATATTCGTTTAAAACAAATATTCGAATATCGAATATTAAAATTTTTACAGGTATTCGAAATACATAATGTATAAATTTCATCATATATAATCATGGTATATTTATATTTTCTGTGCGATTAATTATTATTTAACACATGTCTTAAGTGAGACGAATTGTGTTCAAATGAGGGCTCGGAAACAAAAGCGGCGGTTTTTATAATCCTTAAAATTTTGGAAAATCATTTTATTTTCATTGATAGATAAACTCAGGGCTTTAGAGTCGTGCAAAAAAGTCTCCGACTCCGGCTCCAAAGATTTTTTTCAATCATTTAATTTTTTATTTATTTGTACATAACATTCACCATCTGAAAATCTTTAGTCAACACAGCATGCAGTAGCAACACTATGGACTATTGTGGATTGATTACACATCATTAAATATTTTTTATATTATTAAATGGGTCTGATTCGTAAGATTTTTCCGACTCCGGACAAAACCCAGTACTTCACGACTCCTGACTCTGACTGCTCTGGATAAAACGTCTGAAAAAAATAATGTTAAATATTGTCAATATTATTTATCTTGTTATTTTAATAGAGTTTACATTGCCGTTAAATAACTGCCTCGTTTGCTATACAGGACTATAAACATTCGTTTTTTTATAGAATCAATTTTAATTCTTCTAAGATTTACATGTTGTAGACTTATTTAAAAAAAGGCCAGCTCTAGAAGATGATAAATCAAACTCATTTTCGACAAAATATGGAGTCCGCTGTGTTTTTGCATAGCCCTCAAATAAAAAAAATAGATAGATTGCATTGTTTTTTTTTAAACCCAGCTGTCTCATAAGCATTAATATTCGAATAATTTATTGAATATGCAAATATCCGAATATCAAAACAGATTCGAATATTCGAAGAATGATTTAATCCCTAAATAGTACACGAGGTGAATTAAGTTTTTTTGACGAATAGTTTTATCATCACGAAAGTAATTATGCTAAAAATTAAACTACTTTGTCAATGCCAATTCGCAACGACTTCGTAGAGTATGCAATTAATTACATCAATATAACCACTAAGGTGTTTTTATTATTTAAAAAATAATTTGCTATATTTATTTTTTCATTTCAGATAAAAGGCACTTAATAAATTTATTAGATGAGAGTTTCTACATCAGGTATTGTGTTATCTTTAGTCCAAATACTGGTGGCAAACAAATTGTATGTATGTATACTTGTTTGTTTGCATTTAATGCGTATGATCAAATTCGTGAACTAATGCGTCGTCATTTGTAACGATTATTAGAGTAGTGCTAAATAAAGTGATAATTAATCCTAAATTCCACATCCTATTTTCACCTTAGTCAAATTTCATTTTTTTTTATACAAAAATGAAAATAAGTCTACATCAACAGTGAATTTTTTAATTTTAATTTTTAAATTATTACTAATAATCGTTAGATGAAGTGGCTACGTTTGGTTCGTCATGGAAAACAAGTAATTACTGCACGAATAAGTTTTTTTTGATAAGATAAGAAATTGTGGACGTAATACTTGTAAAAGTAACACTTGGCATTGAGGTTTTCAATCCTAGGATCCCGGAAAAAAATATTATATATTTTATAAATACTTTTATATAATTGAAGTTTCTTGTATTAGATTACAGATGTAGACAAGTTTCCGGGCTTTCGAATTTATAGGCATCATTATTTATGTGATTTTTTTCCCTAAAACTATTGCGTAAAAAATATAGATATCAGTTAGCGGAAATACAAATGCATGTTTCATAATCCTGCCGATACATATTCTTTTTCAAATTTGTTTTCCAGACTATAAAAAAAAATAACGAAACCATTCATTTGAAAACATTTTTAATTATAATTGCTCCCAGTTTTTTATTGAATTCGATCTCTGCCAGTGGACATGACGGCAGGCGCTAATTGACAGCGTATATGACATCAAAAGAGGGTGTATTATTTTGTTACAAACCTTTCACATTTTTTTCAATTTATCAAAAATGTACTTTAAATTTCATCTTGATGACGTATAACCAGGTAACCACCGACCAGAGTTTGCTGTGATGATCAAATAATAAGTATTTTGTATATTTTAATAATTCCTGATATGAATTAAGTTCTCTATCAGTATTGGTAAGGGGTGTTTCAGATTTGTACGCATTAAACGTGAAACAGTTTACATTACGTCAGTAATTGGCTAGAATTCATACAAAGAAGGTAGGCAAAATCATTGTTTATATCAATTGTTCCCACACTAGAAATAGTTAAGTAAACAAACTGACTCGACATGGCTTCAACATAGAAAATTATTATTCTTCTTTGATCACACTCATTCTCTATGTGGAGCATATGACCGGCACCTCTATGTTTTCCTGTCTCCCGCCAATTGGTTTACTTCCTCCAATGACAGGCCAGCATCCCTTAGTTTCGCCGAGTTCATCCTATAGAAAGTTCCTGATGGTCGTCCAGGACGCCGCTATCCCACCGGTTGGATGAAGAAGCAGGCAGAATTAAGGCTTTCCGGAGGCATCCACAGCACGTGACCTAGCGAGTTTCAATGTCTCTCCATAATCCGCTGTCTTGTACGTTAACTTATTTCCAATTTTCTCACGAAATCAAACCACCTCACCCTCATTATTCGATCCGACCATCTATTCTCAAAGTTTTTCTGAATTTTCGTCAGGTGCTATGGTTTGCTACCGAAAACCAGCACTGGTAGAATGCAAGCGTTGAACAAACATGTGCGACTCGTGTATATATATTTAATTCCTAATTTTCAGTGTAAAATATTGTTTTAGTAGAACCGATGCCGTAACCGAGTTGGCATTTTTCGAGGGCTTACTCGTCTAAATTACCGAATGCAAACATTAATAAATTGGTTGTTATTTTGCATGGTGCATTAGCAGTTGGCTGTTATACCACATATATATATATTTTTTTGTTACTTTTTATTTAGTATTTAATAGCATAAAAAATCGACGACCTCTCCGGTCCAGTGGCAAGAGTTTATCATACTGCTCAGATGGGTGTGTGTTCAAGTCCCGACAAAATCAATATACGATTTTTGGATTTTTTGCTTTGAATTTAAGGTCTTGTACATGGGTGATTATGAAGCTTCGAGCTTGATGCCATATGATAACCAATTACAAAGCACCCTATAAAAATCATTGTGAACAACAAGTGCTATTGTATATGTAAAATTCATGCAACATTCATATAACACGTAAAACGAATACTGTTTGGGGTGAAATGCATGCACTTGTAACTTTAGTAAAACCACTTGATTCAATCATAAAAACGAGCGTTGGTTGTATTTCAAAGCCACTGAGTCCCTTCTAAAGTGGTTCTCGCAAAAAATGATAAGCTAACTAACCAACTACGTCTGGGTAAAATTATTTGTCGATTTCAAAAACCCTTTGGAATTTTTTATCTAACTTAATATTTCAATCCTTCAAACATATTATATATGTACATATGCAAAGAATTCATGGCATATTTTTCTACAACATACAGTGGAACAGTGGAACCTCGATTCAAGGTTTTTCAAGGGACCGTTATAAATGAACGAATAATGTGGGAATCCGATAATACGGGAAATCTTCAAATAATACCAAAAGTGTTTCATTTTCAAAACTTATTTATTTATGTAACTAATTGCAATGTAAAACTATTTGAGTGAAAAAAAAATATTCTCCAAAAACGGTCAATCGGGATAATAATTGGAACGGAACGATAATATTTAGATGATAGATCGAGGAAATCAGTAAATCGGGGAATTATGCACGTGGAATTATTAAATATTGTTATGACGGGGGACTCGACCAAGAGTCGAGTAAAAAATAAACGATCCATGCAAAAAAAGAACATAGCGAGAACGGTAGATTGAGGTTCCACTGAAAAAAAAACGCGAAACGAAATGCGAGGCAAAACTATTTATGAAAAATATTCAACGAAATCGGTCAATCGGGATAATATTCGAGAACGGTAGATCGGGGTTCCACTGTAGTAGGTACTAGGGGATCCAATCCCGGACACTTGTAGGTACTATTATATAAATATAACAATATATTATGACTTTAAAATGCGCTGCGTTCCCCAACCGAAGTTACTTTGATATATATTCTATAGTGTATTATTAAATAAATAGTTTTTCTAAAAGCTTATAACTTTCATGCGAAAACAAAAAATAGCTTAAAAACACTGCGTTTGATAAAACTACGTCGGAATCTTTTCAAAAAAGGAATTTTGTAAATTCACAACTTTTATACAAAATCTATTACATTTTATCCAAATGCCATCACTGTTGACATTTTGACTTTCTCACTTAAAAGTAATAATTTATTTCCACCACACAAATTTTAGAAGAATAAAATTGGGCCTTGTATGTAAGCCAACCGTATTTTTTATACTGAAACAATTTTTGCCAAAAAACATCAATAACATACAGAAGTAAATCTATACATTGTCCACTTTACCATATGATTTTTTCCTCTTGGTTTACTTAATAATTACTAGACTCATGTTCCTTTATTATAAAGAGTGTTTTAATAATTGGAAAAAATATATTACTTTTGATCAAATGAAAATACTATGTGTTTCGTTATATTTTATTATATAAAATGTCATTTTTCCATAATATGTATATACCGAATCATCAACGTATATTTCATACATAAAAACAGTGCTTCTATAGAAGACCAAAGAAAAGTAATTTATTCCATTCAAATGCATTCTTATATAATTTAAAATGCATTCAGCGTGCATAAAAGTGCATCACGGTGGTGATAATTACAATTGAAGGCAATCAGTTAGGCATACAAAAATAAGTCGATTCTGCGAGAAGAAGAAGCCACACTTTTTGGCAATTGGCCATTTGGCAACTTGCCATACCAAAAGAATAACACTAGAATTTACAGGGGTGCATTGGAGAGGAGCGTTTTCAATGTCACTAGAATGGGGCGCTATGATTTATTGGAAAAACAATTATAATAGATAATATGTTCCAAGAGAATAAATACGTTTTTGATTCATCTTGGCAATAACCTACAAATCCAACTGATGGGAATATAAAAAAATAGTTTTATATCAACATAAATATAAACAATTTAAGTCTTTTGATACACTCTTCAGCGGTTTGTACCAGGACGGATATCCAATGTCAAACACTTTTTGTGATTTCGGAATTTTGGGTTTCACAATTTTTCAATCCCGGCTTCATTGATCGTTTACAATGATTTCATGTTTTCATTTTTTTATAAGTAATTTTAATACAAAAAATATCTGGCCAAACCGACAGATTTAAAAAAATAATATATACACAGTTGGTAAATACCAATTCGAGGGGAAGAGATATAACAAAAATACAAATAAACTGGAGGTACACAGTCGGAAATGATTTTAATATTAAATATGGTAGAAAATCGGGACATGTTAAGATTTTTAATTTGGTTTTTTATATGTTATAAGGGATCACGAGATTGGATAACCTAGTAAATACACAAAGAATTTTCTTGGCCTAGTTAAAGGGTGCGTAGACTTGATATTTGTATGTATGTTACCAAAATTTCAACTAACTAAATGGATACATTTAAACATTGATATTTCAATCTCTTTTTGAGACTTGTTTTTCTAATATTCAACCATTTCCACGTTTTCCAAATCGAGTTTATGTCATGAAATTAAAAAATATATTTTTATTATACAATTTTGTAGATCGTTTACAAAGGCATATTTTATTTTCACTTCTTATATTATGGTTCATTTACAAATGAAAAAAATATTTAAGCTATTATCATTGTTGAATAATGGATACCATAAATAGTTTTTTTTTATTAAATAACTGCTTGTTAATCAGTTTTCTTATCTCGAATCGTTTTTAACGACTTTAAGGGCTAGGGTAGTAACGGTATCGAAGTTAGCTAATTTTGCTTTGAAAGAATGGGCGGAAGGGAGCTTTAGACATCGTAAGATTCATACCATTAAACCAAAATTAATAAAACGATCGAGAAAAAATAATATATGAAATTGTCCGAACTAGGATTTGAGCACGTGAGCACCGCAACCGAAGTAAACGCCGTATACCACATCACCGACATATATTATTTTAGGCGTGAAACATTTATTTTATTACACTTTAGCATTAAATGTTTAAACGTCTAAGTCTACTTGTAAATTTCGGATAGATACAGATTTTATATTGATATCTTATATTGTTCCCAGTTACTCACTAGTTGTGTTTGATTTTTTTTTGTATCCAGTTCAGCTGTTGAGATGAATTTAGTAAATTAAGTCCCTCATTCGTCCCGTTGCGGTGACAGTGTCTGAAAAATGAGTCGCGTGCAGGGACGGCCGGGCAGGCAGGGGAAAAACCAAGAGCACGGGTGCATCCAGCGTCGGCATGCGTCCGTCGGAATCTGTCGTCGCATAAATTTCCCCCGGCATCGCGACGTCACTGCTACGCGAGCGCTGGAGAAACTTGCTGGAGTAGATATGCTGTCTGGCGACGCAAGCGCATCACCAAACTAAAATTGGCACCCACTGTCCGTTGAACTTTCTTCTTTTCTGCGTTTATTCGTAAGCCTGGATTTCACGCCCATATTTCAGTCTTATTGCTCTCGGTCTTATTTATTGCATTGACATTTTTGATCGTAATAATATTTATCTTTCCAACTAACATAAACCTGAACGTAACAAACAACACATGTAACAAATAAAAAATCTAAATGTTAATTTGGATCATTTAAATAATAGTTTCTCAACCTTTTTGAGTCTCATATTTTTCCGTGGCCTACCGTTCATACCTGTTTTTTAGTTTTATGGAAAAACAGAATTCAGCAATTTACGGATTTCGCAAAATTTTTGAATATTTTATCGCTGCCCGATTTTCAAAACCTGTGAGTTAGGATATTTGCCCGTGGCCTCCCAAAACTGAACTGTGGCTCCCATAAAATTATTTTTTCTTTGTGACCCCTTAGAACTTGCTATGGCCCACCGTTGAGAAACACTGATTTAAATCATGTAAGCACTGAGTTCATAGTGTCGAGTAAAGAAATGAAATTAAACTACACAATATTGGTAGCTTAATTTTTGGATATCAATTCTTTTATTTTGCAATTAATTTCATTACAATTTAAAATTAATGAATAATAAAATACAGGACATTCTCCCTGCCCTTCTTTATTTCCGTCAGATTGGCACAAATTCATCTATTAATATTTTTTCCATATCCGCTTCCAATGTGGACCATATGAACTTTTAATGCAGTTTAAAAGTTAAGGAACAGAACATCTTTTTACGAGAATTGTTTGTTACCCAACTTCTCTTTATTCCAAAGAGTATAAGAGGATTAGTGGTTATATAATAGATTTTTTGTTAAGATTTGTTGAGTGGGAGAAGGAAATTCAATACATCACGTACATCCATGCCTTCGAACAGAAAACAAATATAAATCAACTGAAAAACCAATTTATAAAACTGTATGTACTGGGACTCGAACGCACGACCTCCGTAACCGAACCTTATGACGTTGAACACTCGACCACGTGGACGGCGTTACTATTATAATTGATATAAAATATCAAAGCTAGAGGCGTTATCCGAAAAGTTCAAATTTGTATTAACTGTATACTCCTAGAATAGAAATATGTATAACATTGTTACTTGTCAATTTTTGCGTGACGATAAATTGTGTAGTTATTCAACTCATTTTTCAATTTTTAAACCATTTTTTGCACTCTGATATATCACACGAATGTGTTGTAATACATATTTACCATCGGCGGTAGAAAAATTGTTTAATTTTGTTTGATTTTACAAAAAAAAACTGAACAAGCTATGGTACAAAAAATATTGCGAAAAAATGTGACGAACTATTAAATATATAAACGTAAAAACCGGCCGTGTAAATTTTGCTTTATACGCACGGAAGATAATTTCTTCGCGTTGCGGCGCTATGACGTCATCTATTGCGGAAAAACTTTTACGCGTAAGTTTTTTGGCTCTGAAAGCTATTGCCCAAACTTTTTTACATTCAAAAAAATATCGGTAGTTACGTACATATAGTGGCATAACGAGCACATTAAATATTTAATAGCTAGTTTTTAACAACTATTTTCAATAGTGAATTTATCATTTTGAATGTGTTTACTGTCAATACTTGGTAGAATGACATTACAATAAAAATAATAAAAAAAAATATTACTTTTTCCACATATTTTTTTTGGATCAGGACCGGTTTCGCTCATTGTGAGCATTGTCAACTGATAAAAAATACAATGAAACAGTGATAGTTATAAAAAAGTTAAGTAAGAAAAACAAGGTATGACAAACAATTGGTATTACAACTAAGCAAATAATTTGTAGCAAAATACAAGAAAAATAAAATATAAATAAAAAGTTGAAGACCTCTCAGCAATGCAAACTATTACATCAAAAATCAATTAAGTATGAATTATCATTAACAAAGTAAAAACCAAAAATGAGTGTATATAATAAATAAATAAATCTTAATGTTTGTCAACCATAATTAAATGTAATACATATTTTTTTTTATTTTGGGTTTACTTGAATGAAAATTTGGATCTTTCGATGACACTGTAATTAACAAAAATATATTTCTATGAATAAATATAATAACAATTTATGTTTTAAAATAGTGAAACGCTGTGTTATATATTTTTTATCCTCATAGTAAAATTATGATTTAGGCGAAATATGTAGCAGATTTCTGCAGCGGTGGGCTGCCAATACGTTAACAAGGGGCTCGCTTAATCTCAAAACAATTCTCGGCATTTTGGGGAAGGAGTGAATTTATCTGAGTGAATCACTCCTGTGCAATGATATACAATACTTTAGTAAGCAATCGATTGCTCACTCACTATACTCACAACACTTAGTTGCTCAACCTTTTTTTGGATGAGAGTAGGAGAAGAAAAGATAAGTAGTGGTTGACTAATTGCTTTCGCTACGCCGTGCTATTTCAGGATTGGAATGATGGGAGTGAATTTCTGACATCACAAACATACATGTCTTTGAACAGAAATCTATAAATCGATTGAAAAAAATGCTATTTGTACTGGTGTTCGAACCTTTTAGATCGATCACGTAAGCCAACGACTATGACCACTGCACTGCGGACCCGAATATATATAATATATATTACCATGGTTCCCAATCGGTGAAGAATCGTTGGATTGCTAAATTATTGTTTTTGAATTGGAGCTTGATGAAAAATTCTACCGAAATTTTGTTTTCATTGAAATATGCTTCAGTTATTTTATTCGAATGGAGAAAATAATGTTGAGACCCCCAAGAATAAAGAGAGTCATAAAAAAACATCACAATAATTCATGTCTAAAAGATAATGTTTGAAAGTTTATTTTACAGGATTAGATCCCGTGACCCCTCGATGAAAGCCTAGCAGTATCGACCAATTGGTTACACGACACAATAAACTCGTAACAAAAAAATCTTTTATGTTTGATCTTTTGAAACCTTTTTACTTATTCTACTCGTGGCCCTTTAGGGTTCCGCGGAATATCATTTAGGAACCGCTGTTGTGTATGCATGTTCGTGGCGATAAAGCGTGTTTAACACCTCAATCAATTTGACTCCTTTTCAGCAGTTCTTTTATGAAGTTCCCAATGTTATTTTTGTTCTTGTTTAATGACCATTATAAAAATCTCATCTCCTGGCGTCGCCATGAATTAGGGACGCGTTCATTTTATTACCGGAAATGCTCAAATTCAAAACATGCATAACTCAAAGCAACGCGCACTTCATTTTCTTATTAGATTTAATTATAGTATACACAATTATAATTAAACAAAACTAAATATAATTAAATTATAAAACTACCCATTGAAAAACAACTTCCTTCCAAATAATATTGTCTCAATTCAGGTAAAAATAAAAAACCGTATTCAGAGTTATTCATAAAAGCATTAAAAAAAATTTTTTCACCATTAAGCTCGTAGAAAAAAACAGAAAATATTAAAAAAAATCATCGTAATCCAAAGTTTTTATTATTCTTGTTTTAATTATCAAAAACAAACATATTTTACTTTATCTGTCATTGTGTAACGCAACAAACAAACAAACTCTCGGTCGGTGTATGCGCAGAGAGAGACTGAGCGAACGTACACATACATTCACATATCCTCTCTCTCTATGCATGCACATTGTTGGAGTGACACTGTTATCTGATAATACTTTATAGCTATTGTAGAATATAATTGATATACTAGTAAAATTTAAATAAACTAAAAAAATGAATTTTATAACGAATTTCATGTGTAATTATTGATCGATCAATCTATAGTTATTATTCGCATGCTATTATAATAAATATATTTTTTTTAAATCTATTGTATGTATGTGATGGAACACAAATAGAAAAATAAATATTATTTCAAAAAGAAATATTTCTACTTTAATATGTTATTTTAATGTTGAGGTGCACGTTTTCATCAACGAACTTTGTGTATTGTGTTATAGTTTTTTTTTTTTATTTGAATTTGTATGTAAATAATATTTTTTGTTGTATATTCTATTTTATCAATTTAAAATAAATATTTTTTATTATTGTTATTGATTTATGTTATATTAAAACGGCAGCCTTCATTATAATCTTCATTCCAATCCTAAAAATAACAAGGCGTGGCGAGACCAATAAGTTAACTACTAGTCCGGTCCTAACCCTATACTTTATATCACTACTCTTTGCGAAAAAAAGAGAAGTTGAGTATCTGGATCCATTAGGATGCTCTAAATTAGGAGCAGATATGGATTTTAAAAAAATAAGTCGTAATTATTTTTGTAAAATACATGTCGCATTGATTTCAGCTGTAATGCCATGTAATGGTCCTTTTCATTTAACGATAAAAAAAATATTATGATCATCTAACTAGATTGAGTAAGTTTCGCAATGAAGATACCTTTTTTTAATATCCTTACTTTTCATAATTCCTCTAGAACTATATTACAAAGCTATCGTCTATAATGAAAAAATCTTGTGGAACTAAATATTTTGATACTTTTCAAAATACAAATTTAATGCATGTTTAATTAATATTAATATTCTTTCACGAAAATATGAAATGGATACATTTAATTTCAGCCATCGAGAGCTAACGAATAAAAATATATTTATCCATCATTGAACATTTATTTACCTTTACAAAAATTGGAAAGTACCCATCCCGCAAGCATCAATATGTTAAGTTGTCTCATAAGTATTTGCATATTTCTAATACATGAGTAACATGTAATCATATTAGAAAATTTAAGCTTTATTTTGTATTCTTTTGTAATATAGTGACAACCAGCGCCGGTTTATGGCGTGTGCAAAGTGTGCGGCGCACACAGGCGCATTGAGTCTGCAATATGATTTTAGTACCATCCACTCATTTCGTTCTAATTTTTCGAGGGGCATACCGACACAGAAATCCTCGAGCTGACCCTAGTGACAACGGTTCTTTTGGTCTGCTCTTCCGTGTCACACTTAAAAAAACAATATAAAAAACTGTGAATATTCTTGCGAACTTCTACCACATCAACCGTATTCTCCAGATATCGCTCAGAGTGACTATCAACTTTTTAGATTTTCGCAACATTTTTTAAATGGCAAACATTACGTGACAAAAAAGGCCATAAAAAAGACATCGATGAATTTATTGTTTCAAAAGATGTATTTTTTTGAATCCAGAATTTAAAAAATGCTTAACAGATGGAGAATTATTGTAGAAAATGATGGATAATAAACCGGAAAATGTATGTGTTTTTTTTTTACCTCTTTAACACTTCTCCTACAGTGCTAAAAATAATATACAAACGATATGTTGCTGGCCCTTAAAAAAAATGAAAAAACATGTTTTAACACTTACCGCGCCCTTCGATGGACGGTAAAAACTCAGGACGTATATGAAAAAAAAACATATTTTTCAGTTGGTTCCTACGGGGTAAGCAACATATCGGAATTATTTTTTAGCACAGTGAAGAAAGTGTTAACTGCAAGTACTGAGATGACCTGATAATTTATCGATGGCTACTGTTTATAGTGACGATATATTATATTTTAGCTGTCGTAAAAAGTGTTGAAGAGTTGATATATCATATATCAACTCATTAAGTGAATCATTACAGTATTACTTAATATTCACCAAACATTAAACTTTAGAAATAAAATCTTCATTTTATTATATAATGAGTCAAAGAGTTGAGTTATTACATCTTTGAATGTGTATTTTAAATCATGCCCGTTTACGATTTGAATAAATATATTGCCCTATAATGTTAACTTGTGAAGATATTTGACATTTGCGTTTATGTGCTAAGCTCCTGAGCATAACTGGAATAGTTTTTATATTTCATATACTGTTATTTATGCATTTCCATGGTCAAACTAATGAAATGTTAAAACACAGTGGTGTCAAAAAGTGGGAAAAAATGTAAAAAAATAGAATATGTATAATTATTTGAATCAGCTTAACGTCAACACTAACTAGTAAAGGGTACCCAAGGGTGTCCAACCTTTTTCGGCCTGGGATCGACTTTTCAATTTTAAGTTTTCTCGCGATCGACTTCTAACATGATTCTTATAAGAAAATTATTTATTTAGGGTTTTTTCCCTTCTTCAAACTTAGAAATGTTTATTTTAAATACGAAATACATATCATTAGATAGGTGTGTGCTTAAAAAATAATTCAATTTTAGTATATTTTATATTTAAATTACATATTTTTTCTAAATTCACGGAAGCTTTCGAGATCGACCAAATTTTGCTATGGGATCGACCGGTTGATCGCGATCTACCGGTTGGACACACATGGTATAACCCATAGCGTGTGGCAGCGGGTAAAACGACGAGTACTCTGTGAAGATTCAGATTACATTCAATACAAATTACAATCTGCTATTTTCTGTCTCGGGATTTCGGTATTAGAATTATTAAATACGAATTTATCCATACTTATACCATACTTATCAATACTTATACTTATACCATATCCATCCTTTATAATAAAAACATACACTACGCATAAATAAGTTTAATAGTATTTGGTTAAGCGATTCATTCAAATCAACAACAAAAAAATAATAACATCAATACATTTACGTTTTTAAGTCTCGTTATAAATTATTCAATCTATTTTTTTTATTTATGTTTTTATTTTATTTTTTTCATATTAATCCCATATTTTTAATTAAAATGGTATCCGAAAATCCCAATAATTCAATTTTCATTTGTTTTCAATTCAGAGTATCATTAGACAAGATAAGCAGGCGTTTTCTCAGGATTTAAATCATTGTTAATAGGCGCTAAAAAGTTTTTATGCAATCCCAATATGTAATGTCCAATTGAGATTACATGATCTCAAAAACGAGGCATTGAATAAAGTGTTATTTGACTTATAAAACTCATTTGTGATTCAATTAATTTGATAAAAAATAACTATTCAGTTATAAAATACATTTTAATATGCTGGATTCATTCAGCTAGAATTCTGGTACGGTTTAATATAATAAAATAAATATTTTTGAGTGTGTTTATTGCAGCACCGTTTAACGAACCGCCTTTGTGAAATTGTGTGCAGCAGACTTTATTGTTTTTTTTTCTGCATCCGATATGAGAATTCTATGTAAAATTTATATTTATGACCAAACTGAAGAATTTTATGCTTTCGAAAAATAAAATATGCAAAATAAGGAGTTTAAACAAAGGCGGCTACAAAGAAACGAACGAAAGATAAACCATTTACCCGACAAAACTTATACAAACGTAACGAAAGATGATATTGTTGGATTACTATAGATTACGTAGAATAGACAGACTAAATGTTTGTACCACATAGACGGCAGCTCCTTAAATACAGTTAGCATAATATATTTTAAAACATAGTAGGGCAAAGGCTTTGCAGTTAGTTTCCTTTTGCTGTGCTGTGATTTATGATTATATTAAAACGGACTCGAAAATTTAACTTAAGCCTCAAAGATAATAAGTATCTTTATTGTTTTTCAACATTTTGAAAATCACCTAGTCGACGACAGCAATCACTTTTTTATTAAAATTAATTTCGTGAAATCACTGCATTGACATAATAGTAACTAACAAGAAACGAAGATTTTACAAAAATGAATAAGAGTCTAATTTAAGATATCAATTTCAAATTTTAATCGTTCACATTTTGCACATTCCTACAAGTTTTGTCACGAACGATTCCGGTTTCGTCTTTCGGCGTCATCAGGCGTTCAAGTGCACAGATGAACTTAAACTGAGGCTTGGGAAATAAGTGTATCGTGTACATATAATATATATAATATAAGAAATAAATGTATTTATCATTAAGTTTAAAGCTATTGATGGCGACATGGATTAATTTTATTTAAGCTATATATGTAGTATATAAATATAAGTAAAATACTATTTGGTCATTGGGGTTTCGAATTATAAAAATATTACTAAAACTAGATTTAATAAATTGTTAAAAGTGTTTTCCCTCTTTAAGAAGCATCATTAGACAAAACATCGCAAGGTTTTCTAATAAACTGTCAGATTTCGTAGCACAACAAGTGGAATAACAAAATTGTTAAATTTAATTTTACCTTAATAAATAAACTAATATAGGAATACCACGGAGAACATCTTTCATATATTATTAATTTAATTATTAATATATCTCAAAAAAGCAATGCTCGTTCGAAAATTAGATTTATGTTATACATAGACAAATTAATTATTTCAAAATTTATGTTCTCTTTAAAATTTTCAATTTTTCTATATATTAATGATAATCGTTTTGGAAGAATTCGGTGTAAGCAACTTGATTAAAATACAAAAATGTCAACGTCCTATTGTTAACGTGCCAAGTCATTTTATTTAAAAATTGATGGAATTTAACATTTAACGTTTTACGCGAAAAAAAAAACGCTAACGGAACAACTCAGTGTCAACGTATCAATGGCTGACTAAATTGGACAAGTCAAATTACAAGTAACTTCGTGCTAACAAGATAACATTTTTGGATGATTTTTTTAAAACTTGGCTATTGAATAGAAAAACTGACATTATTCATAGTGAGATCGTCAGAGAATTTCTAAGGACGGCCCAGTTCAGATTTTTTATCCATGCAGTTACTACTTTATAAAGCTGAAATAAATATGTTTTTCATACTCTTCATAGACATCTATGCGAATTATTATGCATCTGAGACTATGATAACATCATAAGAAGCAAGAGTTGCCATATACTTCGATTTGAATGGTAATATCCTAGTTCAAAATATAATACAAATCCTGAGTACCACATTGGCTATAAAAATATTGATCAACAAATAAAATTAAATAAACAGATATGTTCTAATCATCAAGTAGCAAAATTTTAATCCATCAATAGCGACTCATTACAACAAAACATAAAAACCGTCTTGTCGTAAAACGAAGAATCAACAAAATTTTCTAATATTATAATGAATTATTTTTTAAACATTTATAGCCCTCGATATTTTTAGTTTATCAACTGCAATTCTACTTTTCTTCAAGTGTGCATTTTAGCAAGGAGTTTTGTGAAGCAAGTGATGTGATTATATTCAACAAAAACGTTCAAACGGAATAATATTTGTGATGGGACCATCGATCGAGGAAATCGGTAAATCTGGGAATGATTAATGCGAGATTATCTAACACGCTGTTGTGGATGTGAAATGGGACTAAGAAAAATAAAAGAATCATGCGAGAAAACGGAGAATGCAAAAACGGTAGATCGGGGTTCCACTGTACTTAAAATGGCACGATCTTTTATATTGATTTTGTATTCACGTATTTTGTAAATATGATCTATTTTTCACAGTCATTCTTCCAAAAATCAACAATATAAATTTATATAAAATAATCTGAACAAACATTAAATTTACCGTGTATTATTTTCTATTGGCACAGTGCATTTAAAAAACCATAACATTCGTACACAATAAGCAGGGCTGTGGAATCGGAGTCGGAGTCGTGAAAAATGAGCGGCTCGATTTTTTTTTGAGAAATATTTTTAATGATGTGTATTTAAACAAAATAGTCAAAAGTGTTAACATTTCATGCTTGGATGACTAAAGATGATCTGATGGTATACATATATATATATATATATATATATATATAAGTTAAAATTTTATAAATTATAAAATACCATTTATTTAATTGATTTGCTATTATTGGCAACATTGAATCTTTTAAATACGTTACTAAATATTATAAAGTAAGATGTTATTACAAAATGTAATCTCCCGGACATCATAGTCTTAGACTAAAGAATAATCTTTGTTTTTTCTCGAGAGACAATCATCAAAGCGCACAGAGTAGCGCGTACTTAGTAACAGAAGAGCAGGAAATGACTCCTTGTTTTTTTCCCTCATTTTTTTATACCTTCTCTTTTCCCGACTAGTTTATTTCGTCTCATTTTTCTCTCTTACGCTGTTGCTTTTTTCGTCTTCATAAGACTGTTCTAATTTCAAATGCTGCTTGCAATGCGCTGCAGCTTTAAGTTGATGCTTGGTTTTTTTTAATGGAAAAATAATGACCGCCGAGTCAAAGTCAAAAAGGAGCTAATTACACATGTTCGTAGGGACTCGTGTTGATTGACTCGGCCTTTTTGTATTTGTCTTTATGCGTTATATTATACATTAACGTTTTTAAATATTAACAGAATCAAAGCGACTGTTTAGGGGCGTATGACTAAAACTACAAAATTTTCAAAAAAAAAAACTTTATTATATTTTTTCAGTTTTTACACAGCAAAAAAGAATTATTATTTATTATAACCACACGACTGTATCAATTTCACGGTGTTCACTGGAAACACTTCGTGAAAAGGCATTAAACTAAAAAAAAAAAACTCATGTGTACTACATAATTCCACTTTTATTTAATAATATCAGGACCAGTTTCGCTCATGACGGGCATTACTAACTGATAAGAGAATACAATTTTACAGTGTTATTGATTTTGTTTTGTATAAATAACAGTGTAACATTGAATGCTCTTACCATGTGATAATGTTAATCATGAGCGAAACAGGCACTGATTTTATTAAATAAAAGTGGAATTAGTAAAAATGGTGTTTTATTTTTTTGAATACACGTCTGTATATTTCTCTGATATAATCATCTAACAATAGGTAAATGATAATTTTACCACACTTAACTGATGAAATTTACCTTAATTTTGAAAAATGATAATTAGTTCAAGTATTTCTTATAATACTTATTTTATGAATTAACATAAATACTCCGTAAAGCCGTTTTGTAAGTTTCATAGGGAATCTTTTAAAAGTGAATACTTTTATATGATTTGTGATAAGCTGTACAAACTGTCTAATAGCTGTCAGCTTAAATTCACACGTGCACTAGAATGCCTGATGATACCGAAAGGCGATTCCCTGGTATTTAATGTAAAAACTTACCGAATTGTACAAAAATCGAACGGTTAAACATGTCGTCCTTCTAATCAACACAATCGATAAAGTTTTTTTTTTTTTCCATGTCCGCTCCCAATATAGAGCATATGGACTCCTAATGGAGTTTATCTCAACAGAAATGTTTCTACGAGAACTGCTTGTTACTCAGTTGCTCAACCTCTCTTTTTCCAAAGAGAGTAGGAATTGAAGGAAAGGGCAAGAACAGGACTAGTGGTTAGCTAATCGCTCTCCATACGCCCCGTTCATAGGATAGCATGGGTGGGAGGGGAGAATGCAAGACATCACATACATCCATGCCTTTGAACAGAAATTCATAAATCGATTGAAAAATCAATTTATAAAACTACCCGTACCGGGATTCGAACCTGTGCCCTCCGTAGCGGTAGCCAACGATGTTGACCACTCGACCACACAGGCGGCATGGAAGTTTTCCGATTATATATTATATCTAAAATGTTATTGACAAATATTCAATCGTCGTATTATTACCGTAGCATAATTTTCGATATTATATGTTTTGGTTTATTGCATTTGGGTGTTTACTTCTGACTGTCGAATCCTTCGCGCGAATATGAGCATGCAACTCGGTTCATCTTGAGTTTTTTGGCACGTCGACAAAATAAATAGCGAGTTTTTCCAGCGCAGCTCGTTCCAAAATAAGCGTTAACTGATGGACGTGCGAAGTGCGTTCTTGCCGTCAACTATTGCGGTAAAACACTTCATTGAATAGCGAAGGATCAACAGAGAAACCAAAATATCACGAAGAATTGTTTTTTGTAAATTGTTTTTTTATTCTATTAACACCATGTTCTAAATTTTAAAATATATTTATCATCTGGATGAGATTAAATAATCAAGTTACATACATACATATATAAATGACAACATGTGTTTGGTTTTATTGTTAAGGTAAGAAAAAATAGTATAATTATCGAAATATTATCAAACTAGATAAAATAAGTATTTTACTTTATTAGATGAATTTTAATTGACATAAAAAAAACAATACTCAATAATTATTACCATAATATCCCAAATAGTATACGAATTATATGTATAAAACACTAAATTGTACAAAGAATTTGCGATATATCAAAGTCTATTTAAAAAGTGAGTTACGTCCATTTTTCTTTTCACAGTCGATATCTTAACCCAGGTGTTCTCAGACTTTTTCGGTTTCCGGCGCCCCTAAAATATCAAAATATTCTTTGCGGCGCCAGTCAAAACCTTATGTTACTAATAGTTTTCCTCAGGAATTTACCGATTTGCCCACATTGTCCATTCTATATTATTTTCACACATACATATATTCAGGATCTCGAATAAGTCCTGAGCCTTTGTACTTACTTTTTATAAAGTAATAATATAAATAATATTTTCTCAAGGAAAATTTTTACGGCTCCCCAATAGAACAGCCGCGGCGCACAGTTTGGGTAACTCAGTGTTGACCTGTCTAACGCATTTGGATAAAGTAACGGCCCACATTTACTTTCTTGTCCTCAGTGATATTTATTGTTTTTATTCACCTCTTTTGCAATCATACTTAAATGAGCAAGATACACAATAAATACAATTTTAATCACGAGGAAAAGAACGGATCAATTTAAACTCAAATCAATAAAGGTGTTCGAAAAAGATAAGATTTGAACTTCAAAGTGACATTTGCTAGATAAGTTGAAATGACAGCTAATAGGATGTTCGGAATACTTCATCTGTGTCATCTGGAAAACATGTATAGAATAATTTGTATAGGGTCTATTCTTTGAGGGGAACATAATAAAGCATCTAATAGAAGACCAACGCAATGATGAGAAGGGCCAATGCCCAATATGATATTGGGATTAACACACCATATGTAAAACTGTTCCGTCAGTCACAATGAATTTATAGAGATCTTAGTGTAGAGGAAAAAAAAATATCACGTAATTGCGACTTTTGGTATACATAAATTTTGTTTCCATTCTTGAAGTAACATGTTTGAATAATTAATTAGAGTGCCCTAAATAGAAAACATATTAGTATTGTAAGGGCTATTTAGTGCCATATGTATGCATATATTTATAACTGTCAAGTATGTTTTTTTGATTTTATCTCTTTGATACTTTGAGGTTATGGCCAATTTCGTTCTTTTATCAAATTTACATGATGGATAATACAGATTTCGCTTTATCTTTTGAACCAAGGAATACATAAATTTAAATGCAAAAATTCTTGTGAAACATCTTGTGAAACATCTTTAATGTGGTATTTTACTTTTTATATTTCTGTATATTTTTGGTTGCTATGCAATTTCAACAGAGTTTGCGTTGTTATGACAACACATATAATATGTTTTGTACTAAATAATATATACCTATCTCATTTTGAACAATCCATTGCCATTGCAACCATCAACGATGCTAATTTACTGATAATTTGAATTTTTCTCTCTTTCAAAGAAATGCCATAACATGGAAATGTACCATCATCGGCTGAGTCGAATCTTCAATTTAAATACACCGGTTGGCAGCACTGATTCGCGTTTTTGTCGCTCGTGATCGTTTCGAAAAAAGAACAAATACCGATAAGATTTTTTTGATTTTATATAAAGTGTCTTAATCTAACAGGTAAAAAATAATGGAGTCAAAAGAAATTTTTCACGGATGTTTATAAAGTAGATATTACCTTCTTGTAGGAATCTCGTGCTGGGTTTTAAGGTAATTGGATATCATTTGTTTATTTTTTACATTTTTTTAATAGTTTTGATTTGTATAATAATGATTGGTGTTTTTTTAAGTACACATTGTACGTAAAAACTGTTAAATTAAAAAAAGATAAAATATTTTCCGCTAGATTTTGTTTTTCAATAGATATTTATACCAACAATTTCAAATGCAAATTTATTCACCGTTTTTTTGCATAATTAAAAAAAGCTAAATTTATATGTATTATGATACAAATTTAATGGAAGCCTCGTAAAATAATTAATATAAAATAAAAATAACTTTGATTATTCCACGTATTGTGTTACAAAATGTGACACGTGTTTCACCTCTTTCAGAGGCATCTTCAGACAACTACTTTCGCAAATGTTTGCTTAAGTACGAATGATTTTAATTTTACTTTTCTGATATATTATAATAAAGATCAAAATAAAATGGGAGAGGATGATAGAAAAACAAACAAATGATAATGGTAATACAAATGACATATACATTAAGAAATGATTATCTAATGAGTTGGATCAATTAGGACGGGTTAAACCGCTAGAAAATATATTACTATTCTGATATATTATAACAACAATCAAATAAAAATGGATGGCAAGAGGGAAAACAAGGGGGGAAAACAAACAAACGATAAAGGTAATACAAAATGACATTTACATTTAGAAATGATTGCTTGAAATGATTGAGAACTTCCACAAAGTTACCGCCGAATCCATCGAAAGTATAAATAATTATTTTGAATAGGTATATGACAAATGTCCATGTGATTTTTTCAGCCAGACATTGAATGTTTTATTGTAAATTATCATTATTCAAAATTACTAGTGTCATAATTATAAAGAAAAAATTTCTTATAGTAATGAATTTATTCATATTTTTTAGATAAAAACGGTAGATACCGTTTATGAGAAGAACAAACAAACTTAACAATTCGAACACACTATTAAGAAGTTGCGGTGTCCATCGTTATTATAATCAAATAAAATATTTTATATGCTTAACTTAGCAGCATTCATTAAGGTTTGTGTTCGTGTAATTAAAAAAATAGTGGGAAATTAAACCGTAACGATTCAATACCAAATCGTCGTAATTTAATCGTCAAGTTCAACGAAGTACGCTTGCAGGAGGGCTCGACGATATAAGAAGCCACTTAAAATAAAATAAAATTCTATCTAGTATACTATGTAATTAGCGAATTAATAAGTCGTGATTGCAATTTAAAAAAAAACATTTTTCTCTCCATTTCCTCTTCAATAATGCGCTCAAGGTAAAGTTTTATTTGATAACAGCAAAATATTATAATGTATAGAATAATAATAAAATTATCAAATAATATTATAAATTAGGGTAGCAGAAATAACATACACATTATAAAATGAAAATTGAATGGTGAAAGGTAAGAAATTTGATTTCTTCTAATCGAGACTATTTTTGGATGAGATTTTCGTAAGACTACACTATCAACGATCTATAAAAATTATTGAACGAAATCAATAAAGGAAGATTCAAAATATAAGCAAGATTTTAAGGGAAACTTGAGCTGTTGCTTATCCACAAGCCTTTGTTTAAATATTGTGCTTTCTTATTCTTTTGTTATATACTTCCCAAATGTTTCCTACAAATTTCTTATACCTACCTGTGTTTCTAGTATCTAAATCAGTTATGACGTGACAGCTTTGAATATATAATAAAAGACAATAATAAACGAGCCGCGAGCAGAATTTTTATCAGCAGATAGGGGGTTCAAAACGGGAACGGTTACTTGCGCTAGTGGGTATCATTTTTATATAATCAGCTCCACAAACACTGAGGGATGAATCATTGTCCGCCACCAGTTCACGCAACTTTCAGATATTCATCATTGACAACTATTAAAATTTGTCACAAGAGGAAAATATTCACTGTTTGTACGTCACTGAATGACAAAGCTAACTTTATACCAAAGCATTTTACGAAAATCTGAGTAAAAATGACAATTACTCTTCGAATAGCTTACCCAATCACCCATTGATAATTTAAATTTGTTTTTTTTTACAAAAAAATAAAAATGACTAATTGAAACGTTCAAGGTGTACGTAATCGTTTCGATATTGAATATAAAGTTAAATATTCTGTGAGTCCATTTACTAGTGATATTATTGAAGATGGATGATTGATGAATTTATGAAATAATACTGGTTGAAAAAGCGACTGGGACATTGGAGCGAACCGTTTGTTTGTACATTAAGTACACACCCTGCTTTTTAAGTTTTTATTTCTCGCAACTTACGTATGTTTTTTTTAATTTTTATTATTAAAATTATTTATATTTTAATGTAATAGCATTCTTAGTAATTCTCAATAGTTTTATACGAACACAAAAATATTTCAAAAAAATAGATGCCTCCAATATCCTTTTTCCTTTTATTATTATTTTTGACTTCGATTACTTGAAAAAATTAAAAACGGGGTTTCATTTTATGTAGCGTTTAAAAGTATATGAACAACTAGAATGTATGTAGATCTCGTTGACCTCATGCGTCTCCATCCCTGGTATATGACGTCAAATTCATGTATGACAATCTGGTACTCGGTAAAACGGGGCACAGGACATTAACTACACAGCAGTCCAAATCTATTTAGACTGTTGCCAAACGTAAGCGATTGTAAAAAAAATGTACGTCGTGTAATTAAAATGTCCTAAGACCAATGTATATATATTTAATCTAGTATTTCATTTAATGGTAATTTGACAGTTTAGATATAACAAACCTACAGACAAGAAATACTACAAAACCAAATGAGAAAAGTCGCATAGAATTTTCTCATTTTTTTATTGCTTGATATCATCCACAAAAAAGTAAAATGTTATTGTATCAATAAGTATTTGTTATTTTTGTACAATGCTGAGTAGGAAGAACAGACTATCAAATATTTTTTGTTTCATAATTTAGGATTCGTTGTTCTGATAATTGCATACTATTTATTTGAAATTAGTCCATTTATAAGTTTTCCTATTTGTTCATTTGAGTCGTATAGCTATGGAGAAAATAAAATGACAGGCTATTCACTTCTAGTTGAATTTCACGCGATTTTTTTTGATAGCAGATTATTCACGACTATTCTAATATTTCCAAAGAGGTCAACGAGTAACACTCATTCACAACAAAAAACAGTTTGAATGGATTTGTTTTTTCGTAAACAGCGCATGTCTGGTACATAAGACTTTGTATGAATGGACCTAAAATTTTAATTGATGATTGAAAACTTCTCAATAACTGAGACAGGTGTCATCATCCATTTTGTGGGAAGTCTACTCTAGTTGGCTATCCTATTCCGCCTGTCCTGCCTCCCGCACCGTGGAAAAACACCCGCGGGCTGTGTTGTTTTAAGAGAGAAGCTTCCACTCCCGCACCCCCACACTCCACTTCGCCACCTTGTCTACAGTACCGTTTATATTTTCACCCCTAGGATAATGGTGGATCAAATTTGACGAGCACATTTATTCGACCAAGACCGCTTGAGAAATGATAAATTTATTTTTATTCTTGATCGAATTCATCTCAAATTTATTTGACTTTGTTACAATATGCTACATAAATCTGATTCCATAAAAGATACATAATATTTTTAATATAACGGGTTTATAATAAATTAAAATTGACTTAGAACAATCGCAGAAAACTTTTATTGAAACAATTTTGAGAATACACTTTTTATAGATGTGCGAAAAGTTTTACCATTTTATTACTAGGCTCATTACCCTTCTCAAATGATATTTTCCCAATGTTGTTTAATGATTTTTTTAATGTTGACACATTTAAAGTATTTGAACTCTTTACTTACATATAGCAACATTCTTTTTAATAAATTTTCCAAACAAACTTAAAATTGATTAAACTTATTTTTTAAACTTAGATAAACATTTGAAAGTTTACGCAATTCGACACGTGCATAGAAACAAACTCATTACATTTGTGTTCATTTAAGCATTCCGGATAATTGATTGATTCAATAGGCATTTACTTAGTAGAACTTCATTGTAATAAGGTAAAAATATCAACGTATTTAGTTCTACAGCTTTTGTTTTATATTATTAATTTATAACTATTTCGGCGAGAGTCAGAACTCAGAACTATTTTTGATTTTGAGCAAATGCAGGCTTTAACATAGTTCTGACGATGGCGCACGCCGGATAATTGATGATTTACTGTATATTTAAACGTTGATTCCTCAATAGACTGAACAGAAAATGTAGAATTAAAAAAAACGTATTTTTACGTTACGAACCGCCCGGCATACATCCTCTGTGTTTCCATGTAGCGAACTATCTGCCAGCGAATAACTGAATAACAAATCGCGTAATGAAAAAATAACATTATACTCCGCGCAGAGCTCTCCAGCCGCGGACTAGAAAAACGAGCCATGGCTGTTTTTTCAACGCTTGTTTTTTTATGCTATATTAATTTGCTTACTGGGAAAATGTCCTTAGTACTTGTTTATATATGGTACGGAATACATCACAGATTCTGAGAAATAAGTTTTCCCGCTGTAGGCGAAGTCCTGCTGATATTTTTAAAAATAATATGTGTAATTAACCCGTATATTGTTTTTATTTAAAAAATATTTTCCTTTTATATACATTTATTTAATTTTATTTATTATTTTGGGAATACTAAACATAGTTCCTCGCGTGTTATTATAATTTACTCATCTAAACAAATAATTCTAGGAAGAAATTATAGGACAGGCTTCATGAAAATATTTTTTAATTTTATATGATATTTTAAAATTTTAATAGATTAACCTCGATATTGAATAGAGACAAAAAAAAGTCACCATATCCGCTCCCAATGTGGAGAGGAGCGCATATGGACTCATAATGAAGCACCTCTATCTGTTTCTGAGAGTGTGGTCTTAGGATAAGTAGTGTACTATCAGTTAACTCTCTGCTCTATATAACTCTATGCTCTATAGGAAGTTTCAAAATCAATTAAGAGGTGGGTTGAAAGTAATGATAATTAATATTTTGATAAAAATTAAGAAGTAAACTAAATAACCGATTTTAATGTTTTAACATATTAAAATAATCTATTTTTAGTACAATTTTTTTTATCCGTGTCCGCTCCCAATGTGGAACATAAGGCTTCCAAATGGAGGTATTTTAACAGAAGTTTTTCTTCGATAATTGCTTGTTACTCAGTTACTCAACCATTCTTTTTTCCGAAGAGAAAAAGGAATATAAAGAATAGGGTTAGGACAGGCTAGAATAGTGGTTGGCGAATCACTCTCACTGCACCATGTTATTTAAGGATTGGAATTGTCAGGAAAAAATTTTAAACAACATAAAAAATCGATTTAAAAAATGCCGTTCGTTCTGGGATTCGAACCCGTGAGGCTCAGCATAGAAGCCAACGACGTTGACCACCGTGTTATGGACCCGACATATGTTATTCATTATTAGTACTACAATATCATAACTACGCAAATAATGTTTCCATTTGCTTTTATTTCATAACGTCCAAAATAGTTTTACTATTTAATAACATCGCTTTAGATTAAAAATACTCCAGATATGTTAAAATGCACATTATGAAAATATTTTAGTTATACAGTGCAGAAATGGAAAATAATAAATATTTAAAGATTCTTAATGCAGATATTTCTCAAAGAGACAAAACTCGTGTCACAATTAATAACACAACCAGTGTATATATATTTAAATACCTACGACTTTGACGCCTTACTTAGTTATCAAATGTAAAAATATCTGGTTAGGACAAATTACCGGAGCCAAACCAAATAATAGTCTATGATTTTTTTACGAGTCTCTCTTACACACACATTATGTATTTTTTATGGTTGTTTTTCCCGTACCATCACCGTTAGCCAATTAACGTTAGCAATACAATACAATAAAAATATCAAAGTGCATCCACATTAATTCTTTGAAAAGTAAATTCTTTTGTATAATTGACAATAAGCTATGCAAATTGTCTTTTTTTACTGTCAGTTTTAGTTCATACGTGCACTTGAATGCTTGAGGATCCTGAAAGGTGAAACTTGAGTCGTTAAGTCTGAAATGGACTATATTTCTATTTTTACCTTATTATAATGGAGTTCTGCTAATCAAGTATCAATAATTGTATTACATTAGAATATTTTTAATAGTAACATTTTTTATACACAGGGAAGATATTATTAGATATTATAGGGAAGGTCTTATTGACTGTTTCAAATCGTTCCAAGAAGTGATATGGATTCGATTATAGATTTGAGTGTTTCAATTGATCGTTTAAAGTACCTACCCATCGAAAGAATAAGTAAGTAAGCATATTGATACGTTTTTAATATAATTTTCTTATATCGGATTTACCTCGTTTCACGGAATAACTGTTTGCTTAAGCGCCACCTCGGAACGCTACGACTTCACTAAAATAACAACGGTCGGGAAAAAACTCAAAAATAACAAAAACACAAGGAAATGGGAACTCGCCCGCCGACACCTCCGCTCACCCTTCTCACTGACGAAAACACCCTCTTTTCCATATCCGGCTGCATGATATCAAAAGAGTCGTTTGTTTCAATTCAATAATGTCAAAGTCAGCACATTCATACACCTGTACAAAGCTTTGGCAAATTTTAAATAATAATTTGATATCAGAAGAAAATTTTAGCGTGGTTAACAATAATTTTAAATCGATATCAATCAAAAATTAGATTTGATAACTTTGTTACTCCATTTGGTGTGTTGCAAATTGTGACACCTGTTTTGCTTCTTTAAAATGCATCATCAGACAGAATATTGCAAGATTTACGTGTAAACTAAAATTTGTTTCTAACTCTAAAGTTATAAAAAAAATGACAATTTGTAGCACAAGTAGAGTAAAGAAGTTATCAAATTAAATTTTATATTAAAAATTAACTTCAACAAAGTTTCTTCCTAATCAATCGAAAAAACGACATTAATAATATTACATCGTCGCTATGCGAGAGAATGTAACCAAGTACATACTTGTAGATTGACTAACAAACATTTTCATATTTTACGCAACGCATAGATCTAAGAATATGGTTTTTTTTAAAGCCCCTTTCTGCCCACTCTTGAAAAGTGCGTACATTTATATGAAAATATTATTTGTGTGATAATTATTTATCATCAAGAACTCTTGAGTGCATCTAAATATTATTATTTTTTGCGCTAATCTAACAGTTGTGAAAGTCAGCAGCGGGATTACGTTAAGCCACGTAGGGTATTCAATAATCGAGATTAATAACATTGTAAACGACCTCTGGGCATAATAATTGCGGCTTATAACTGCAGTTTCGTTTCTGCGAGCAACATCCATGAGCATGTAATAAACCTACATTTTCTAATTGGGTTCTAAATGTGTTGTTAACTTATCGTACTCGTTAAGGTTTTAGCTACATGTGAACTGCGTCGTAATATCGAAGAAGGGAAGGATTATGTTCATACATTTTTCTCCTCAACAAGAGATTTTTTTGTTTAAATGCATTGACACACGTACTGCAATTTAAAAAAAAAGAATGTGCGTGGGCGTATCCTTGTTTTAGTATTTTCTGCGGTTTATAGAATACAATAATAAGTCACTCAAATTAACTGTTACAATCGTATTTTAGTGGGTGTCGACAAAAAGACGATATTTTGCGTTTGATTTAACAAGTATATCATTTTCCCCCCTTTGGGTAAAGTCTGTGACTCACGTTTATGTTTGATACCGTGTAGGGTTTGTCGGTTTTGAAAACCAGGTTTTAAAGCAGAATTCACGTCATTCGAAAGTCGGTAATTTGGTAACCCGGTTTTGAATGTTAGAATTAATATTGAATTTATTTTACAATTAAAAACGTTTTTATTTCCATTCAAATCGAAACTGCCTAAGTTATAATAAAAACGAGATGAAAAATTTTGTGTGACAGTATACGACAATGAATGAACTCGTTAAAAATATTATGTTTTGGCTTATTTTAAAAATATTTTTGTTTCGGGTGGGTTACGCCGTAACCGTCACTGGTAACGTATAATTACTCCGCCTCCGAATAGGAACACTGAATATTTTTTTTAGTATTTATCTTTTTGTAGTGTTTATAATAAAATAAATTTAAAGCAATGATTTGTTTTCGATATTTTTCTTGTGAATCTTTGGGAACCGGTTTAAGTCAAATTCAAATATTCAAAACCAGATTTTTGTTAAAAAAATTGCGTACCAAATTGAACACGCGCGCCACTATTTTCCATATATTGAATGTTTTAAAAAATGATAGAACTTATTAAAGTCAAGGAATTTTAGATTTATTCAGCTGTAATTGTATGGAATAAATTTTTAATTTAACTTTAAATGCATATATTTGTAATTCATCTGGATCTGTTACCAGGTGTGTCACGTGTTTGTCTCTTTGTAAATAGTTTACGGACTGATGATGTTATATATATTTTTTAATTCGTTACATGAATTTAAATTCTACAATTATAATAACAATTTAGATAAGCATATGTTTTACAAATTACTATATAAATTCGCCACTGATTTCTGCCTGCTAATGACTGTATATTACGACCTCTGAGATTCATTCTATCGTATTTTTACGACCAATATAAGTTAAATGGTTGTCGATGATTTTTAGCATTTATATATTATGTAAAAATCATATGCAATAAATGATAAATTACGAAGAGACTTGTGATGACCCAACGATGATCATAACTTTTAAAAACTACTATATTTGTTTTACAGCTTAGCATTCATTTTTTAATCTATTGTTTGTTATGGCGTGTCTTTACAAGGAAACATCTCTAAAGATAAAAATATAGATTTTTATTATTTGATTCAAATAGGAAGGTAATGATTGTATATATCATACAATATTCAATCCAATCCGCTCCCAAAGTGGAGATTATAGAGCATCTCAGCATATGATATTTTATGTGACAACTAGTTGTTATTCAGTCAATGAAACTCTCTTTTCAAAGAGAGAATAAAGATATAATTCTGTCCCACTTTTCCCACGAGCAGTTTAGTATCGTTTATCTTGCTATTTACTAATTATTTGTGATATTATAAATTATATCTAAAAAAATACTCAATTGCTTATTTTATGTAAACATTTAAATGGTCATCCTTATTTAATTGTTTTTTTTTATCAAAAATCAAATAATTGGTATTTCAATGGAATATAAACAATATATTGATGAATATGTGTAGTGCCATCTATACTGGTTTTTAAAATATTGAATTCGAGTGTATATTAGGAAAAAATATTTCCCTCAAAAAACACGTGGTATCTGGGACAAATTAATGATTTATTTGCGCGGTATTCAAAAAGTTAAAGTTAATGCAAATTAGTGACTTTTATTCAAAGAAGTTATAAAAATTTGAATTATAGTTAATTCGGTGTCAAGTATTTTATTATGTTTTTTATGTAATGTCTCTCTAATGTATTGACAGTAAAAACATTGAAAGTGATATAAATATGGTTATAGAATTGGTCTAATCTAATTTGACTTTACTAAGCTGCACTTTTAGAATCGAATTAGGCAGAAGAAATTAAGAAATCAGAGAAATTCTTGCATTCATACACAAATCCATCAAACGATTGAAAACTTTACTGACGAAACTCTCCGTACTGGTATTCGAAGCAGTGGACATTTCATCCAAAGTTAATGGCGTTTACTATTCACCTACCAGCCCGGCATATAATATCGGCTGTGGAAAAGAAAAAGGACGCAACCTACACATAGCAAATTTTACAGGAGGCACATTAAACGTGTTTTGATGATTTTGGGACATATGCGAATTATGAAATATACACAACCTCTAAGTGCACATAGACTTCTAAACTGGCGTTTAATTGACATAGTCTAATATTAATTAAAGAAATTTTCTAGGAAAAATCTTTTTTTCAGTCTTTTTTCTTGGTTTCAATTTTCACAAGCTCATCTTTTTTCAGACTTAAAAGATAAATCTAAATACTAATTCGTCATTTGCAGCTTACATACTTTTGATAGAACGTGTATCAAGTTTATACATTGTGATTATCGAAAAAAATCTGTTTTGAAAAAACTGTGGGTCATGTCCTTTTTCTTTTCCACAGTCGATATATATAATATTACTAGTTGTAAAATAAAAGAGAAGAACAGCTTCTGGTAAGACTTTTGTTAAAACAATATCGTACAGTTCATTTTAATTTGATGTTTTACATTTTTTTTAAATAATCGCAAAAAGGTAAGTAAATACAATACAATTTACGATTCACTTATTACGATAAGACAATTAAAAACATTTTGTGAACAGCACTGCGATTGAAATCTGCACGCTTCAACAACAGCTATATTTTTGACAAAAGACGATATTCCATTGTACTTTCGAAATCTAAAGGCGCTGACGAAGAGACCACGAGACCTGGACAATATCGAGAGCATCATATTGGTGTGGCTCGATCGAGGATACCTGCCATAAAATGGCCGCTTTGTCCAGTGGATTTAATTGTAAGGGCGTGAGTCAGCGATTTACGTTAGGCGTGATTACGTGACCGTCCCATCGCAAGTGTAAATAACTTTTGTAGCCTTCCAATAAAAAGTGCTTCGACACCCTCTCGCCAGACTTACTCACATTTTTAGGTTATCAATGTTCATGTTAACTAACCCATCATTCACGATGCCTTGCAAGAAATTATGGTGAATATACTTAACTTAATGCCGACTTAACTGGATCCCAAAATTCAGATTCGTATTTAAATTTTTTTAAGCATGTCCATTTTAAATATGAAACATATTGACTCTTAATTGAGCTTGTCTTAACAGAATTTTCTTCACATTAGGAGTATAGATGGTTAAAGAAATAATTACCATATTGTATATATATATATAAATTTAAGTACATGTATGTATTTGGTTGAACATTATTTTAAAAAGGCAATGTAGTCAGTTTCACATGAAGTTAGTTTATACGCACACAGTAGCGGAATACGCATTTGGTAGGCCCCGTTGTGTAAATAACACAAAAGCGTTGCAAAAGTCTACGTAAAATAAGGAGAAATATGAATGGCATTATATAATATGTGCGTTTCAGAGGCCCCCGAGATTCGGAGGCCCCAAGCGCGCGCCTTCTGCGCTTATTGATTAATTAGCACTGTTAAATAACTTACATCATTCCGTGATGACGAAATAGTTAGCAACAGTCACCAAAAGCTTTTATCATAAAACAATATTGCTCTTATTGCATAAATTTTCATTACATTATACACAATTTCTAGTTTGATATTGATCCTACTTTTGACCAGTCATAATTTATGAGGCGCTGTTTAAAAACTCAAACAAGTAATTTGTTACAAATGTATCAAAATGTAAACTGTAAATCATTGCGTGTTTAATCTTACTAGTCTTGCCACCCATACAAAAAACTAC
The DNA here is from genome assembly GCA_031772345.1 of Himalopsyche anomala. Classification (NCBI taxonomy): domain Eukaryota; kingdom Metazoa; phylum Arthropoda; class Insecta; order Trichoptera; family Rhyacophilidae; genus Himalopsyche; species Himalopsyche anomala. Next base: position 16,668,301 of record CM062831.1, on the reverse strand, counting down.
CTGCTTACTCTTCACGGAAACTGTTTGACATTCCACACAATAACGAGTATTTTCCGTGACCACAAACATACATGGTAATTAAATAATGGTAACAGAATCTTCAAATTGTTATTACTGTTTGTTTATGTCGTCAATTATTAGTCTATAGGCTTTTTTACAGTAGACAAGTTCACTGGTACACATTAGTAATATTCTTCCGCGTATGTACTTCTGAAGATTTGTGGACTATTTTTATATGTCTACGATTCATCTGTTTTGACGTTTTGTTTTTCTGCAGCTGTTTCATACCAAATTTGTATTTCGCTCTCAATTTGATAAATATTGTGAGGAATATTTTTATTTTTTAGAGAATTGCACAGTATTTTTTTATTTCAATGGAAATTTAATTTTAAAAAATATATATAAAAACGTTTGTAAATAATACGCGTTTTAGTAAAACGTCGGCACATAAAGAAAGTTTGCTAATTATCATATAAATACCAAATTATAATTATCATTTTTCAGCTAATACGTATAACAATGCACTTATATTATATTACAACCTGTGATTGAATTGAATGACGGAATAATATTAAACTGAAAAAAAACCATAGAAAGAGAGACGGCAATGTATTCTTCTAATCGAATTAATGCCAATGCGCCAAATATTTTTAAGTTACGAGAAAAGCTCGATGAGAATTTATTTTAAAGTCACTCAAGATCAACTTGAGTTAAATTGACATCACAAACACCCACGTCTTAGGTCTTAAAATTTTAATTGAAAATTTGGTCTCCTTTCGGAGCATTTATATTAGATAAACCACTCCATATACTTTTTTACGGTCCCAATCTAAAGCATATGGCCTTCTAATGGAAGTACCTCAACAGAAGTTTTTCTACAAGAACTGCGTGTTACTCAGTTGCTCAATCTATCTTTTTTTTAAAGATAGTAGGGCTAGAAACTATAGAGCTAGGGGTTAGTTGTTAATCTAGTCGCTCTTGCTACACTCTGTTATTTTCAGATTGAAAGATTTTTAGTCATCACAATCATCCTTACCTTTGAAAAGATTCTATAAAACGATGGATAAATTACTGTTCGTTCTGAGATTTAATCCCGTGAGATCCATCACGGAAGCGAAACTAATACATATTTTAATATATATAAATACATACTATACATACAAAAGTAAAATGAGGAGAGCACGAATTAATATGCAACGATTTGTTTTAATAGTTTTCGCAATTCGATACTATTTTAAGTATTAAAAAATCTTTTAATATTTAGTTATTTTAAAATAAAAAAATAAAATCTATTCACTCTGTGGCTATCACATTGCCGTACCTATTATATGTCACAAAAGCAAGACACGTCCTTAATTTCCGGTTTCATTTTATGTCGCATGAAAAACTATAAATAAGAGACACTGGCTTCTAAGCCATGCATTATATAACATATTTTATAAATTCATTTTAAAAAATCTTCAATCAATTTAAGCCATGTCGCAAAAGCGATATAATTATAATCTACAACTGCGAAAATTAATACATTTACTGAGTATAGTAGGCAAATTATAAAGCAATTAAGATTGATAATGGAAAGAAAACTTATTATGTTGACAGGTTATTTTGCACATAAACCATTTTGATTGATTGATAAATTTGATTGATAAATTTCGACAAGAAAAAGGTTCTAAGAATTAATCTCTTAGTGATAGCAAATAATCGATATATGTATTAATGATTACAGCCGTTTTGATTTTTTATCCCTCTTTTTGCAACGCGGCTGAAAAGCTGTTGTGAAAAAAAATATATAAATACTCGCATATGGCTCTTTTATGTATGAAAATATTCGATTAAGACTAATACTAATGTATACTCAATTCCAGCGGTGGGCTGCCAATACGTTACACAAGAAGCTCAGCAAATCTAAAATCTATTCGTGATATTCTGTAGAAGTGAGGATTTTTTGTTACTTTTGTACGATTAAAGCAATCAAAATTTCACTTAGTATTCTCATATTATGTAACAATGCGAAATATACTGTAAAATAATAAATATCAATAGATGAAATATGTACCCAACTATTTCAGATTACTGGAGCGACAACAGCGATTTCCAACCTGGGAGGCGTGGACTATTGCAAAAGGAGACGCGAAAAATATAAATTATTTATTTACCCTTTAAAAAGTGTCTTTATTACTATACGAAATGGATGGGTAGACGTGAACCTAGTTATTTTTATTCAAAGGGAGGCGTAGTACCATAAAGTTTGGAAACCGCTGATAAATAGTTACCATTTTTTCGCTTCAATTCCATGTTTCAAACGCTTATACTTAATCCGTCGTAGATAATATTATATTTTCAGAAATTTCAATAATGTACTATTTTTTTTGTAATTTAACAAGGGGCTCGCCGGTCTTAGTCAAAATTATCAAAGGGCTCGGTCTAACCCTTCTGAGAAAGTTAAGATGCTCAATTAGGAAGCCATACGATTCAAATTAAAGTTAGACATGGTTATAAAATAATAACAAAACTCATAGTATATCAAATGTTGAAAGGAAAAAGGACGTAACCCACCACACATGAAAAAAATTACAGAAGATACAAAAAACGTTTTTTGGTTATTTTGGACCAAATGCAAATTATAAAATATACACAAACTTGAAGTGCACGGAAACTGAAAAACTAGTTTTTAATTGACTTTATCTAATATTATGTAAATAAATTGTTTAAAAAAATATGCGCAAATATGTTTTTATAGCATATAAAACGAAAAAGGACGTAACACACAGTTTTTTCAAAACATCTTTTTTCAATAATCACAATGCATACAACATTATACACGTTCTATCAAAAGGATGTACGCAGCAAATGCCAAATAAGTATAAAAAATTAGCTTTTAAGATTGAAAAAGAAAGGCCTGTGTAAATTACAACTAGGAAAAATTACTTAAAAAAAAGATTTTTTTTCGACAATGTATAATATTAAAATAAGATTAAGTTAATTAAAGACCAGTTTACAAGTCTTCGTGCACTTTAGAGATGTGTATATTTCATAATTTGCATATGTCCCAAAGTCATCAAAAAACGTTTTGTATGCCTCTTATTAAATTTATTATGTGAAGGATTCGTTCTTTTTCCATTTCACGATTTATGTAGAACAATTAATTTATTGCAAACAATGTAAGCCGTTCAGTTTCTATATTATAAATATATTGGTTTTGTTTGGCTTTAAACAATCTGTAACTCGTTTCAAGTTTTGTATACAGAAGTCAATTTATTTCCTGTGTTGGTAATAATTTTGATGTCGAAATAATATCGGTAAAAATTTAAACACCGACTGATATAATTGATTTTTGTCGTTTTGGCGCGCACCCGAATCTCCGTTTTCTGCAGCAATACAAAAGATCGTCGACAATTTCTCGGAAAATGATGTCCGCCTCTTAACCGTGTAATGGCGGACGCCACAAGCTTAACCGATGCCCCACATCTTCTTTTATATTTATGCGACAAAAACTTGTCGAAGTTTTTATTAAAAATAATGTTTATAACGTCGAATTAAAACAATCTTGATCGTATAATAAATAGGTGCTACAATACATTATTTTGTGAACGTATTCCTCCGTGTCCAAATTTTCCCCTCAAGAAGACACCGCACAGCGATTATTCCTGTTTATATTCAATAATTGAGCCCATTAGAAGTGAAGTGAGCCATGTGGTATTTTATAAAAAAAAAAAGTTAAATGCTTTGTAATATTCTACATGTCTTAAAGTATCATAAAAGTGAAGTAACCTCATCTAATAAAGTGAAGCATCGTTATAGTGTTATCTTCGTAAAATAAAAATATGCAATCCACCAAAAAACCAAGTAAAGACGTGACTGTTAACCAAGATTTTTTTTTTACCATTTTAATAATTGGCTCACTTCACCTCTTGAGCGCTCATATATATTATTAACAAACCTATTTTTGAGATGTATTCAATGTTATAAAAGAGCATTATTATGATTATTTAATATTAATCAATATAATCTTGAATAATCAGTGTGTGTGTGTGGAGATTTTGTGAAGGGAAAAATCTCGTACAGAAGAATCATCAAATCGTTTTCAAAATGACTGTGAATATAATTTAGTTATTCATATTTCTTATCATTATTTACAATCGAGTGATAGACTTCGTATTCAAAATGTACCACATGAATTTCTGATGAGAAAGTTTTTTACTAAAACATATTTCATCAGAAATTATTTATTACATAGTTACCTAATCTTCCTTTTCTTAAACAGTAAACATAAAGTAGATATTGAACAAGACTAGTAGTTTAAAAATAATTCTCGCTATTAGCCGTTTTAATGATCGTAAGAAAAAAGTTTTACTATTTTCCTCGTGGCGTCGTGGAAGGCCACTAATGACCATCCACAGGATGTACTCAGCGGAGTTGCGGGACGCTGGGATGACCTGGGAGGAAGCAAGGAGACTGGCTGGGGATAGAGAGTCATGGAGGAACTTTGTGGTGCCCATATGCTCCGTATAGGGAGCGGATATGGAATAAATAAAATCTAGTTGCCTCACTTCACCTCTTGATGGCTCATATCAAGATTTATAATTTGCGGATAACTTCAGTCTTTACAATTCAAACGAATGGCGTTGTTCATTGCATTTATATTAATTAGGCTATTAAGTTGTAACTTTTTCCAATAATTTTCTTATTTGAAGGTTAATGAAAATAAAGTGGTCCAGAGTAGGCAGGCACGCGATCACAAGCCGCCCGCCTTTTCGGTTTCCGGTCAGTGCGCCCGAAAATCGTGACTAAGGTTTTTTTTCACCACATCTCTGAAGAATCTCGACTCGCGGAATGAATGAGAATCGCACCTGTAACGGTAAAATTGTACCAACTATTCACTGTGAAACGGACCCACAATAGACCGATGAATCAAGACACATCTCGCATTAGATTGTGACTTCGACTAATTTGCAGGTGAGTGTATTTTTGTAAGAAGCGAGATAAATTGACCACAAGTAACGTAGTACTTGGCAGACAAGATGTGTTTGCCTACATTGAATTTGTATGACATGTTTCAAACATTTCAAACAAATTTGACTTTGAGAATTCAGTTTTCAATTTTACTCTTCGGATTATATTCGGATTTCTTTGACATTCGGCTTAATATTATAGTTGATAAGATAATTCGTGTATAACTGGATAGAAAGATTACCAAAATACAAGAAATTAACATTTTAATAAAAAAAAAAGTCACATATATTTTTTTTAAATTATATAAGATAAACCCGATATCAACTGAGGGAGGAACTTAGCAATTAGCGCCCGTGTCAAAGATCTAAAATATTTAATTGGGTAATCTAAATTTGATATTTATTTTGCCAGGATTTGAGGCCAAGTCCATCTGATCGCAAAGAGAAGGCGATGAAACTATATTATAATTTCTCTTTCCAAAATTTATTGATCATAACGTCGCTATTCTGGAAGAAAACACTAACTGAAAACTACTAGTTTTGAGTAATCTGACTTGAAAGTTTTCCAATTGTTTGAAATGGTATATTATGCGAGCTAAATTACTTTTAAAAAAACTTTATTATAATGAACGTGAAATTGAAAAGTTTTACATTATTTTTTTCAAGTTAATGTTTTTTTCAGAACGCATTTAATTATATTATATATCAAAACACAACAAAATATTTATAGTATGTTTATAGTGAAAAGCTATTTGTCGTAAGCTCTTTACATTATATGAAGACTGTATAAATAAATAACCGGACATTTCAACCTGAGACTGGGTACGGTCTGGAATTGAAGGCGTCCCCATAATAAGGGTATATATACAAAAACATTTTTTTACAGGAGAGAGATAAAACACGCTGTTAAATAATTAATTACAATTTTAGTTATTAATCATTTTATTCTTTTTTTAATCTTATGAGAACATGTAATAGAAAAAGTAAAAAAAAGGAAAATAAAAAAAATAGAGGAAAAAGAGTTAATATGCAAATATCATAATGTTAAAGAGGTCTCTATACGTATTAAATCATTTTTGTATATTCTAATCAATGTAAATCAAATTCTGGTAGTTACTTCTATGTAGATTCATTTGGTATGTATAGAGACATATTTTTAAATCAACCCATTTTTCCTGATCCTTTTTAAAAAGGAGTATGCTAGGACACGTCGCTGGCTCCTTGTTCATTTTACAGATAAAAATTATTAGAATATAAAAATAAGGAATGCTTAACTCGTTGGGATTATCTTTAAAATCCAATTAAGCTAGTTTCTATCAATTAATGAATGTGTATAGATAAACCGTTTATTAATTTGTTTTAATTATAGGTGTCGCTGTAAACCACTACTCTCACCCAAAATCATTTATATGCGTTTATTGTAAAATTACCAAACAATGGATTTATACTCGTAATTCCTCCCATCATAGATAATGCAGTCGACTTTTACGAAGTGCATAACTTTTAAATAATGTCAAATAGTTAGGATTAGATCTGGATCAAACCACAAACTAAAATGATTATTGATATAATATTCTAGTTCCGAATGGTAGATATTGCAATGTTGTTTCAGTAAATAATAGAGTTGATGACACTTATTTTCTGTATCAGCATGACGTCGGTGATGGAATAAAATTTATTATTGTTCAAAATTCTTTGCTATAATTGGATTATCTCCAATCTACCGTATCTCGGTGCGCTTTTATTTTGATCGTGTCGATTTTATCTTTCAGTTTGTGAGATTCGACAATAATAATTATTATTGCTGTGTGTTAAAATCACCCGCTATGTTTAACAAAAGCTTTGCAACATTCTATGAAAATACAGTTTTAATTTGTTGCCTTTCTGTATTGTTTGAGATATATACGCGCACTTTACCTCTTCATCTAGACTTCTTGGCAATTTAGTATCTAACAATTCATATCCGAATAATAAAACCAAATTATCCAAATCAATTTTTTTCCTAGATTTTATTTAACACTTAAGTGCTGGGGTGGGGAACCTTTTCATTTCTGAAGGCCACATTAATTTACCTGATGTAATATAAGGCCGCAGTAAATAAAACGTTGACACCCCACCCTTTTTCCTCTTTTTCCAAACGCTTGCATATAGTTTTTTGATCGAAGTGAATATTTTGATCAAGTCAAAAGGCCGCAGGTTCCGCTTCACTGCTCAAGTGTTTGATAAACTTCAAATTTTTGTGTGTTTCGATTTATTATTAAAACATTTACTTTCTAACCATACAAACTATCACTTTCAAGGTCTTCATTGTCAATACTTTATGGAAAGGCATTATTTTATAAAAATAATACAATCTTTTGTGCTAAGTCCACGTTTATTTAATATGATAATGACCGATTTCGCTCGTCACAAAAATTTTCAAACGAACAATTGATCAGTTGAAAATGCTAAAAAAATAAGTAGAAATCACTAGTATGTAATGAAAGATGTTTCAGAACGAGAAAATATTTCATTATCAACGAGCTACGTCACCGTATTAACTTGACAGTATTTTAATTACCCTTAGATGTCTACAATATAAAAAAAAAGCTAACAAATCGCAAATTTAATGGATTTTTGGCCTGGGTTAGTAAGCTATCAATCAGTATGAAAAACTGTCTATTTGATATGCAATTAGCAAACTTGTGATTCGTTAATTTTGATATTTTTATTATATTATATTATATTAAAATTTAGGCGAAGAACCTTTCTTCGCTTGTTTTATTTAATGTGGAGCGAACGCCATCTGTATAAATTCGCAATCTCTATTCACGCGTTGTAAAATTTCAATAGTCTAGATTAGGGTTATAATATCAGAAAAAAGTATTCAATATTTAAGCAAATTTAATATTCATAATGCATTTAGTTAGTTTATGTAATTATATTTTATAATTTTTAATTTCAATAAAATTAGTAATGGTGTACGTTGTTCAGCATATCAGTGGTATTGGCTTAACATCTGGTAAAAAAAATGCGTATTTATACAACTGCAATTAAAAAAAATTGATGCTTTTAGACTAGACAGTAATACTAATGTGACAGCATAACTGTATCCAGTGGCGGATTACCCTATAAGCGCACGAGGCGCGCGCTTGGGCCTCCGAATCATGAGGGCCTCAAAAATAGCTTATAATATATAGTCCATATAATTTTTGCTTAGATTTTAATGTATTTTTATTATTTTACGTGGAATTTTTTGACTTTTTGTATTTTATCCGAAAAACAGGGCCTCCAAATTTTATTGCGTCTGAGACCTCTCGAGTGCTCAATCCGCCACTGACTGTATCATCTTAACCATATTAAAACTGAACTTGCAACTACCCATTATGAAACCCCTTAACTGTATACTTTATATGGGCATTTTTGTCACAATAAATAAAACTGCCTCTGGACTAATAGTGTTATAAATTAAAAATCTACGCATACAAAGAAATAAAAAAAGTTCAAAAAATTAGTCATATTTATCAAAATACATACTGTATCAATAGTAAGAGTGAATAAATTGTGTATTACACGCTGCTTGTGTGTTTATGTATGTTAATGCTCTAGAGTTGATAAAGGAAACTATACCGATGGAAACAGTGCCGACTGCGTGGTGGAGTGGTAAACCTTGTAGACGTCGGTCACGGGTTCGAATCCTAATTGAGACAGGATTTTCAATTGATTTATAGATTTCTGTCCAAAGACATGGATGTATGTGATAACTTAAAATGCCTCCCATTCATCCCGTCAAGAAAACGGGAGAAACAAGAGCCATTAGCTAAAATCTAATCTTGTCCTAGTCCTATAATTTTATCAATACTCTCTTTGAAAAAGTAGAGGTTGAGCATTGGAGTAACAAGAAGTTTTCGTAGAAACATTTCTGTTGAGATAAATTCCATTAGAAGTCCATATTCTTTACATTGCGAGCGGACATGGTTAGAAAAATGACGAATAAAACAATTTAAAAAAAACTCAAATAAAAAATAAGTATATAAAATAAAATAAAAATAATATCTTCTCTATCATGAAGAAGATCAAGTACAAAAAATAAGTTAGAAAACCTTATATCTAACTAACGAAAATTAAATTTAAAAAATTCATTCCTTAAGTAAGCGGTGTGATAAAAACTATAATCTATTATGTGGTTAACTTAATTTGATAAAGGAGTTATTTTATATAGACGCAATCGACGTCTTTTTCCAGAATCCATCGAAAATATCCGAAGAAACTGTCAATTAAGAATTAATCAATAAACTATTTTAATTTAATAAACTTGATCAAATTCGCTTGTCCACTGAGCATTTTCATTATTTCTTTCTAATGTTGAGACTTGAAAATTTGTTTTTTTTCAGTTTTAATTAAAGTTCTGCAGCAACGCAAAGCTTTGGTGTATAAATAAAACGTAATTGATCAATAGTAAAAATTATTCAATATAATATATAATTATAGAAAAAGAACCACCTAAAAACATTACATAATGATCATACTTTGTGTTGAAATAAGTGTTAAGCGTAAGGCATTTAAAATTGTGTCTTAATTAATGGTCGTGTATAATGAATATGTTATATTTATCATTATGTTATTTTTTATTTATACGTATACATTATAATGAATCTTCTTATAGAATTCTGCCCCCAACTAGGAAGAAAATTCCTTGTAACGGCTCCACGTCAATTTTACACAACCGCAGTGAAAGTCAACCTTGATACATTATTTACCATTTTTTCTTTCCTTACCTTGTAATTCGTTATCAAGCTGGCAGAATGTAACAGATTGATAGTTTTTAGCAGGGCTATGGAGTCGTGTAAAAAAAGACGACTCCGACTCCAGATTTAAAATAAAAAACGACTCCGACTCCGAGGAAAGTTTTCAATAATTTCATTTTAACTTTTATATATATATATTTTTTTTTTAAAACTTCTGTTAAAATACCTCCATATGAGGCCATGTGCTACATATTAAGAGCGGACATGGATTTTTAAAAAATACACAAAATGTTTTAAAAAAGAGTTTGTTCGTTAGTTTCTTTCGACTACGGTAAAAAAAACCGGCTCCACGACTATTGATTTCTGATAGTTTCCCTTTTTTATATATTATAACAGTTTTATACATGTCCGCACCCAATGTGGAACATATGGTCTCTTTATGTATCTCAACAGAAGTTTTTTCTTACGAGAACTGTTTATCTACTGAAAAAAAAATGATGTGCGTTGTGTTATCATAGTTAAGTATCACTGCACCACATAGAAGCCATTAGAGGTTATTGCACTAGCTTGCAATTGAATTAAAAAAGCGCGGCAACCATTTTAAAATTGGCGCACGTTTTATTTTGGCATTTGCTGTGGATCACGATCATACGCGAAATGCGGTAGCATTAAATATTAGACAGAAAAAAAATATGATAGATCGACCGAATTTGATGCTTCGGTAGACGTGAATTTCATAAAAAAGGCAAAACGTCCGTTTTGCTCCATTTTTTTTTCGATATTAATATTTTGTGTTTTCGCCGATGGCCGTAGATCAATCAATGGCTAAATGACTTTTTTCTCACATGCCACGAGAACGTACAACGCTTCTGAAAAAACGACATTAATATGCTGGTTAAGGTTGTAGACCTAAAAATAAAATTTACCACCGATTAGAGCTAATTTTAAAATTACATTATTAATTTCAGCAACCGGCAGTGTGGGCTTGCATAACAATGCGCTTCTTAATCAAGTATAAAAATTAGTCTCCTATTTAACCGGTCTGAATTTTAATACAGTTTCGGTTATAATTTTTATCACATTGGTCTGGATTTATATTACATTGATCACAATTGATATTAAATGGTCATAATATATCGGTCAGTGTACGGAGGGCAGAATAAATAATTAATGGTCAGAATTTATATAAAACTAGCTGGCCCGACGAACTTCGTACCGCCTCAGAATCAATAAATGTTGTGTTAATTTATTGGATGAGTTAAATTCAGTTTGAATGAATACTCAAAATGAATTAAGTTCAAAAAATGTGCAAAATTAAAAATGAAAAGTATTGCGCCTCCAAAACATTTTGAGTCATTGCGCTGATCTTTCATAGTTCGGTTGAGTGCTTCCAATGCGGAGGAAAAATAAGCCACCATTTCCCTCATCAATTGCCTTCATTAAAGTATCGTACACTTTCTGTTGGGGGTTCAACAGTGGTACATTCGTTCGAAGTGATTGGTTCAATGCATCTCGATCATATTCACGTTTACGTTCCGATTCTCGATTGAAAGCGTCGTTCATTCCTCGATCTGGCAACGCATCATGCAGCGCATGAGGCAACACATATCTTCGATCAAAAGCAACGCCTGGTTATGTATCTCCTCATTCACCTCGAGATCGGGATTCCCTGAACTGACGCGAATTCGGTGTAAAGTGTCTTCGGACATGTCATCTACTTTTTCCACAATTCACGTGGATTCGATGGGAAGCATGTCAAAAAAATGATAGCAAATAATGTGCGTATCTGACTTGGAGACGCAGAAACAATTGCTTCAGCGATTGTCATGTCCCAATGAGTTTAGTTTTCAAGCAAATTGAGCTATTGACATGCGGCACGAAATGTTAGGCATACGACGCCATTGACAGTTCGAAATGATTCGAAATGTCGACCCGAAGGGAATTATTGTTTTTTTTTCAGATTTTTCATGTTCACAGAACTGAAAGACTCTTTTGAAAACCATTCCGAGCACTCTTACTGATTGGTTTAGAAGTACTTGGCATAGCTAATACCTCTATATTTCACTGTATTTTTAATAATAAAATTACATCTTCACAATGTTGACAAACGACTACTTTTGTTTGACAGTAACTGTCAAACAAAGACTGTTGCTAAGAAATGTGTTGGTCTAAGATAAATTTGTTCTCAATGCTTGTCACCAACATAATGACAGGGATCTTTTCAAAATTATTCAAATAATACTTTTTTATAATTTTACGAAAGTTCATTCTAAATTTTCATATTATTTATATTACGAAATGACATAAATTCTCATTATAACAAAGAACGCAACATTTTCCAAATCTTCAATATTATATTTATGAGATTATCTTTCATTAGAAAAAAATATATATTTTTGTTTAATGTTCCACACATACAAACAACTATACAGTCAATCCTGTTTTTATGCGGTAGATGTGTTCCACGAAATATCGCAAAAAAAAAATCGCATAAAAAAAAATTGACTTCCATAGAAATAGTGGGGTGCGTTACTTAAATTTTAAAATCCGCATAACTTTGAAACAGCGAGTTAAAATATACACTAAATCGCAAAGTATAAGAAAATTAGGGGAAAACCACGGCGTAAAAATATTAAAAAATAGTCACTGTATGACAATTCTATGTGTGTTTTAAAGCATGTGGTTCTAAATCACTCTTTTTCAGAAGAAATAGTATGCGCATCAATTTCATAAAACTTTGGTTGTTTTCTAACAATAAAATTACTGATCAGAGTTTGTTCAGATTTACTTTTTCGATAATTAATTAATCGATAATTAAATATTTTAAAGTTATCGTTGAAACTTGAATGCGCGATCAGAATTTGAATCATTTAGAAAGAAATGATCTTCTAATTTACTGAAAAGTTGGATACCTTCTTCAATTATTTTTGCAGTGAAGGAACTGGAATTTCTTTCAGTTCGTCATTGTTTTCTGGTTTTTTGTCAATAATTAAATTTAAATTATGAACATCTTCGTCACTTATAGCTTTATCTGTAAGTAATTCGTCGATATAATTTTCGCTAAAGGTATCAAACCTTTCTTCGCCAAGTTCAGGTGCTAAAGTAATCATTTCGGCTGATATTACCGATGATTCAATGGTTTCATCGACTGTAACACACCTAATTAGGTGGACTTAATTCAGCGATGGCACATGCAACATGATTTAAACAGTCCGAAATCGTATTTTTTTTTCAAATGTTGGTTGTTTTTATGATTCTCTCTATTCTATCCAAAACACAACAATATATGCTCTCGATGTAATATTTAACATTTTTATATATCGTAAAATATGGTACATTTAAAAAAATGCATTTCTAAAAAACCGCATTACTTCGAAATCGCATAAAAAAACCGCATAAAAACTGGATTGACTGTATATAGGGATCAAAAATAAAATAATGATTTGATAGTATTCTATAACAATATAATATACATGAAAAGTATACTGATTTTTTTTACATACTTTCTGATTTTATGTACTTTCATTCGTCTTTTCACATTTCAGTATATATTTTAGCGACGGTGATGAACATGAGACATAAATTCCTAAAAGTTTTTTTTTTAAATGGATATTGAAGATTTAGTTTCGATTTAGTTTAAAGTTGGCATTCCTAACTTGATTAACAAAATGCCTCACATGAGATAACACATGTCTTCGATCTAAATCAAAGCCTGGTTATTTATCTCTTCATTCACCTCGGGTTTGGGATTCCTTGAACTGACACGAATTCGATGTAAAATGACTTCCGACATGTCATCCTTGAACTTGAACATCCTTGTCAAAATCATGATAGAAAATAATGTGCGTATCTGACATGGAGATTCAGAAACAATTTCTTCAGTGATTGGCATGTCCCAATAAGTATAATTTTCAAGCAAATTGAGCTCTTGACATGCAAGTAGAAACATTCGTCATTTTTCGGATGAACTGTGTAAATGCGACCAAGAGCATCAATAGTCATTCGGGTGATCAGGAACCGCATCGCTTTGCTTTTGACGTTAAAATGTCTTCGATATAGCGTTCCAAGTGTGATAACGTGTCATCTCAGAGCAAAGCAACGTTCGTGCAAAATATTGTTGTCAAAAATTTATCATACCTAATTATAAACATAACCTTATTTCAATATTATCCGATTTTCTTTCGTTTTCATTTCATATCATCGATTTCTTTTATTCTAATCCATATTCTAAATTTAAAATTATTCATAAGCCAATCTTATGCAAAAGAAGCAAAAACAAACAAATATAGAAAACAGTGCGATCTGGTGGATTTTTCTGAAACCAGCTTACGACATTTTATCGTTTGAAGCTCGTTCGTCATTTAAAAATCTTATTCTGTATGAAGATATTAATTTTCTTTATAATTTCTTTTCCGTGATATTTTTCCGATGTTTTAATGCTTATTCTGCTATTCTAGGTAAATAAGAATTTTATAAATCAAATATCATTGAAACCCTTGC
>CM062831.1:16592256-16654022 GCA_031772345.1 Himalopsyche anomala | reverse complement strand
AAGTGGTGTCGTTGAAGGAAGACTAATTGATGCATCAGTTTGATGTGACTTATGCACTTTCGGACTGATGTTGTGTTAGTTAAGTTGGTGTTCTAGTATGGTTTTTAAAGAAGCTTTGAAATTCCCCAGTATTGACTCAGGGCAACCATTTGTAATCAAAATAAATGTTAGCTATTATAAGTTTTTCCAAGCTCGAGTATCGTATTGAAAAAGCAGTGTTTTTTTCTCAAGTTAAGGTCTTTGGAATAATTCATCAAATCGATAGGCAAGTTGTTGCGGTCATTCGTGCGGTTTTTCTAATTTAATTGAATTATCAATTTTCGTGAATCTTTGAAATATTAGAATTCGAAAACTGGTATCTTAAAACATTTTTTGTTTAAGTCCTATTATAGGGATAGTTAGAAACATCATAAATACTAAATTAAAGGCTTATTAAACTATTTTTATTCTATACATTTTTATAAATTCTGTCGATAACTTGATAAAACCAGAATATGCTGAAAGGCGAAACCCGGGTCGTTATCGACAAAATTTATGGAAGTGTACAGAATAAAAATAATTCAAATTTGACATTAAATTTCCATCGAGCAGTTTCAGTCGAAGATCTAAATTATATCAAAGATAAATTATATTATTTGCAATCAAGACAAATGTGTCGCCCGCTGTGGTCTAGTTGGTTAGAGCTTGCTCTACCAATCAGGTGGGTCTGGGGTCGACGGATTTTCTTCAATTTTAATTTGAGATCTAAGACATGGGTGTTTGTGAAGTCAATTCTCCTTGAGTTAATCTCATGTGACTTTCAAAAATTCTCATCGAGTATATCTCGTATGATCTTTCAACTTCAAAATATTTGACGCATTGGCGTAAGCTGTAATGTCAAATATATATATTTTTTAAAATTTAAAGTTTAAAATTAAAATTAAATTTAAAAATTAAAATTAAAAATATATAGATACATAGATACCTACGGACTTCGGTCAACAAAAAAAACCTGTCTACTTTCATACATTTTACAGATATTCTTGTATGCCACGTGGCCAGGGGTGAGCTGGAAGGAGATCGAAAGGGCTCGGGTGAGCCCCTTATTAAATTTGTCTTAGGCTGGCGAGCCCTTTTTTTAATTAATAAAAGCAATATTTTCAGATTTATGCGTTATATGAAGTATACATAATGGGCATTATAATCAAATTTAAGAACGCAGTGATGTACATTTAATTTTTCTGACATATATAATATCTACGACTTCATACGTTTAAAACATCAATTGGAGCAAAAATAATTGAACTTATTTCAGTGTCAACTCTTCAATCTTGATATCTATTTATTATTTTTCAATTATTAATGTTAATTAAATTTTTAACATAATTATAAGTTTATATCTAAGTAAAATTCGATAGCTTCAATAATTACTGTGCATAACTGCATAAGATTGATTAACAAAATCATTTCTTTCCCGGAACACCACGAACAGTTTTGATATTCAGTGAGTCCCTTGTTAGCGTAATGGCAGCCCATCGCTGCACGTGGCAGATAATAAAATGTCCCAGACATTGAGTGGTGTCAAATAATATAATATTTTGAGTATTAACAATTCTAAAGGAATGCTTTTTTTTAAATAAAATTTCAGTGAGAAATTTCGTTTTAGTCCTCAATACAAACAATTCAAAAAGTTGTACTTGCTATTAAAACGGCAAGAAGAAACAAATTAATTACTTCTTTGAAAAGGCAGATTAAATGAGAAACTTTATTTATAATTTAACTTTTATTATCTGAGAAATATTGTAACTTATTGTACGCAATAGTTAATTAAAAACCAATCTGAAACGAGAATTTTGGAGAAAATGTGGACATTTCGCTTATACTGGAAAAACTTATAACACAGTATGTCCAGAAGGCGATCAGAATTTATTTCGTATCTTAGAATCAATGATGATGATGACGATATACAACGCTATGATGTATACACTTAGGAAACGTACAAGAGAAAATCTATTCAATATTCAAAGCATCTACATTCTCTAAAACGTACTCATACAAAAAATTGTTCATTAGCTTTTAAACAGGTAGCAATTCATTTGTAACTGACAAATCGTCATTCCCATAGACGTGTAATTGATTGGGCGATATACCTTTTACGGTTGTCTGCTATTTTTTTGTTTTACTAATAATCTTTCCAAACCAATCAACGGAAATTCAAAAAAAAAAAACGAAATAGAATAATACGTTGCTTTAATTATGCATGACTACATGAACTCGTGAAGATGTTTAAAACGTTCAGTGAAACCATTTTGAATGATACACGTAATATTATATATATTATTAAGTGGCTACTGTATGATATCTTGTTTTTGCTATTCATAGATTCGTTATAATATTTTCGATAAATTTATACTTTTATTGTGAAACTAGAAAACGTTTAAAGTGTTCACTGCAAATACTTAATTGAATTAATAAAAAAAAATCTCATTTACTTATGCGAAAACTATTTACTGGTTTCGCTCATCATTATAGCTCACACATAAATAGCTCATTATATATATATATGTATTAGTTGAAAATTATCATTATGATCGAAACCGGTCATGATCCCAGTAAATAATTATAGTGTTTATTAGAATTGTATCATTGACTGTTAAGAAACTGATAAGAGCATGCTTGTTGGTTGTTTAATTTTATAGTAAATTTATTAATTTTATTATGGTAATTTTATTTATAAATACTTTACCGGATAACACCAATTCAACGTGCGCCAAAGACGTCATACAGCATATTCATATTATCATGGGTAGTTTTGATATTATATATGTACATATTATGCTTTTAAAGAGATGGTGTGGTACGTAAGCTTTGGTGCCACTTTGTTACGAAAATTCCGGATTACTCCCTCTGCAATATATAGTCATTATAAAAAAAAGGGAAAAAATATTTCATGAACAATAATAATGTTAATCGCTGTACCATTATATTAAGTATTTTTTGCATGAATTATTACATTGGCTTTTTTTCATTAGAGAATAAATAATATATTGTATAAAAAACAGGTTTCATGTCCTATATAAGCTTATCTTGCCAAGGAACCAAGAGAAAAATGTTAATACTAATAAATTTCCAGATGGCAGTCTCACCTGTCATTATTCTTGGATGTGATATGATTCAAAATAAATACATTTATTATTACTATCACAATATTAGATGCAAGTGTTTTTTCTATCCATCCCATTCGACTCCTATTTCAGTGAAAGGATATGACTGCGAAAATCGTGCAAAAATGCAATGTTTCAAATAAGGATAAAGGCAAGGACATCTTCAAGTGTGTGGATATTGTATTTACGAATATTAAAAATGCCATAGAAATATTAAAAATACTATACTGGCATCAACAATTGTAAAGGATGTCTAACTCTTTTCTTTTTAATAAATCATATAATATAATATAAAGTGACGTATTTGCATGTCTTCAGATATAGAACTTTTTTGTACAATAACAAATTTGTGCATCCTTAATGCATTCAGATAAGAATTTCTCACGACACTTTTTTGTGAGCAGTCAGTTGGTGCACATGCGCAACACGTGTTTGTTTCTGTACAAAATATGACTTCGTTTGATTTGGTGCGGTTAAATATAGCAGTAACTTTAGGATTGTAACACTCTTATACAACGAGAAACACAAAATACTTATGTGCATAAGAACCTTATATTTTTTAACGGTAATCATATGTTTGTGTGAATATAACAAAATCATCTCCACCTTTCAAAATACAGGATTTGAAGTGACTCATTGAAACATCTAAGTCAATTTTGAATGTTCGAAACTCAAATATTTAAAAACAAAACACGTTGATTATTGTATGCAAAATACGCACTTAATTTAAATTTCTATTGATATTTCAATATTTTTTCCTGCATTTTTATTTCACTGAATTTGACAAGTGATCATTATTAATCAATACAGAAAACAGGTGTCTAAGAATATATTCAAAAAACATCGGCCATAAAAAACGTGGCACATTTGAGAAATATATAAAATATCGAATCATTTTGAAAAAAGAATCTCATTATATGTTTTGTTTTAACCTTTCTAATTATTTTTCTGAAATCAAAATTGCATTCAAGCAGAAAAAAACTTTAAAGAGATATACTGATTAATCATTTCTACATGATTAAAATGATTTTTATTTACTAAGCGAATTTGAAATTCGAATTTGATTAAAAGGAATTCGGAATACTGAGTGAATTGTTAAACTTGATTTGTTCACTATGAATACTAAGTGAAAAGTCAGCAGTTGAACGATTTGTCGTTTATTGCTTATTATTTTATTAAAATCTCACATTCGAATTATTTTACATAGTATCATTTCATTGTAATAGGAATTAGACTTTTAATTATAGTCAATTACATATTTAAATTCGTATTTTGTATATTTTTATCTATAAAATAGTTTCATATGTTTGTTCCCTGTTGCATTCTACACTTTTATAATTGTACATGGTTTAGTATAAAAAGCCATATTTTAAT
This sequence comes from Himalopsyche anomala, assembly GCA_031772345.1. Lineage (NCBI taxonomy): Eukaryota > Metazoa > Arthropoda > Insecta > Trichoptera > Rhyacophilidae > Himalopsyche > Himalopsyche anomala. Next base: position 16,649,505 of record CM062831.1, on the reverse strand, counting down.
GTATTTTTTTATCAGTTGACAATGCTCGTGATGAGCAAATCCGGTCCTGACTATTTTAAACAATGATTGAGTTCGGTCATTGAAAAGTCTTTCTTGAATTGTCTATGTCGATTCTTGACTTAATTAACTATTAAGTAAACTATATACATACAGTGTCAAATTTAGTCAGATTAAAATATCGACATAGTAAAGTGTACATCGTTACGTTCTTTCCAGTAATATTGTAGAAAAAACACAGTTATAGTTCAAATATTCTACTACACAAATAGTGGTTTTCTAATACAAACTTCATGTAGAAGCTTTGAACAACCATTGTAAAAGAAAGCCATTTTTGACATGATGTAAATCATTTACAAAATCATTTCTGTACATGGGAGTACAGAAATAAATTATACTTCAGATTAACACAACAAAAAATACCAATCTATCATTGGCGAATCTAAGGGGGAGGCCATGGGGGCCATGCCCCCCTCCCGCCCCTTAGGAGAATTTATTTTGAAATGGGCTCTATAATTGTTTAGTTTACTACGTTTTATAGAATACATACTTAATTATGTATTGACTATTTTTATATCGATATATCATCTATTTTTTATGTATTAGTTATGTATCATGTTCATTTTCAAATTGAATGGCCCCCTCCTGGGACAATTTCTGGATCCGCCACTGCAATCTATAAACATAAAGGATATATCAATTAGTAATCAATGGATTACCCAAAAACATCACTTAAATCCGCACCGTATAAAAAAGTGAAATTTCAAGAAAACCATTCAATATGTGACACCGAAAATATTTCAATATTTGATTTCATGAATAGAGATTCAGATATGTTACTACTAACAATAAGATTACAAATAAAAAATCAACAACAAACGATCGTGTGCAATTGTCAGATAAGTTTTTTTGGATGATTGAAATTCACTACTGAATCATCTCAATTGTCAAGAACATCTCTATTTATAAGACCACAATAAAAAAAACTTGTTTCAATTATTTGTATAATGACTTCGTATGTATATTATAAATTCATTTGCTGTATTGCCTCTAGCTACATATCAGTTGATATAGTTATTTAATTTGAAGAAACAGGATATCATGTGAAACATACTAACAAAAAGTGACAAATCCTATACGAAGCGTATAATGAATTAAGTCGGGATTAATTTGAAAATAAATGGCTTGTGTGTGGTCGTACAAGTATTTTTGACTTGCCAAATTAAATTAAAAACTATATAAAAGATTCTTTCTAGTTTCAGGCTTACAGTTATTTCACATGTAATTTTATTTATTATTTAATAATTAAGACAGTTTGCAAATCAATACGTTGTTTTATCTTTATTTGTTCACTATAATCAAAAACAGTACAGTTAGTTACAATATCTAATCAAACATTGATTATGTCAGATGAGCAGCGTGTTTATATAGAAAATTAAGTATATAAATTACTGGGTGGTCATGCTCAGTGGCGGATTAAGCACACGAGACGCCCCAGGCGCAATACAATTTGGAAGCCCTGTTTTTCGGATAACATAAAAATGACAAATAAATTCATGTATGTACAATAGTAAAAATATATTTAAAAAAAAAACTGAACACAAAGTATATGTGTTATATAATGTAAGCCATTTTTGAGTTTTATTTAATTCCACAAAAATGAAATTTTAAACATGTGATGAAATGGTTATATTCGTCTATTGGTTTTATAAAAAACCATTGAAACTATGTACCTTTTAAACTTGATTTTTTTACCGCTGTCAATTTTAATATAACTGTTTTGGCATAATAGATTTAACTCGGAAGCAATGAATGGTGTGTACAGAAACAATTTGTTAATAATATGCATAATGTAACACCTCCAATGCGGATGTACAATGTCGTCGCTCGATTGTCAAGTAATCACTGCCGACCAAAAGACGTTAACAAAAAAAAAACTGTCTCATCACTTACAAGCGTTTTAATCTCATTTACGGGAGGAAATGAACGGTACAAAAATAATTTGAAATTCACCAAGTCGAGGCGTGAAAGAGGCACGGAACACCACGCCACGCACCGAACAGAATGATGCCAGTGACAGAACTTAGATGATGAGCTGTAGGGTAATTTTCAATGATTGTCAAAAGCTGTAAGATTTTCGGCTTTTTTCTGCGCGGTAAAATTTTTCAGCGTCGAGACAACCATAAACTGGATACTCTCCATGGTAAGCTATAATCAGTGTCAAAATTCAAAGCCTACTGTGAACCTGAAATTTATCACGAGTGTAATTTTTTAAAAAACATAATCTACTACTGAGGAAACGTTAGAAAACTGCCACGTCGCTTCAAGGATGGGGATTCGATAGACCAGGGTTTCCTAAACCTTTTCTGCAATGGAACACTTCGTAATTCCGGAAATTTTAACGGAACACTTAGCTTATTTTTTAGGTTGGGTAATGCAAATGCATTCTAGTAAAATACTTACTATTTATCACAATATACATATATGTAAATACAGCTCTAAATAACTATGATGTTTTTGGGTCCCTGAATCGCAAGTTTTCTGATATCAAGGACTATATTGGTGATTTTAATTCTTATGTCTGGTTGCCACTTACATGTTCTATTTAAAACCTCCGCATGTACTTAGGTACTTCACGTCATAAACATCAGTAGAGATTTGCTATCACTCAAATTCATTACAAAGTAGAAGATGTTTAAATGTGTTTCAGGGTATAAAAAACATTCCAGATTTTGGCGGAACACTTAATTAGGTTTCGTGGAACACCAGTATTCCGCGGAACATAGTTTGGGAAAGTCAGCGCTAGACCAACGAGTGATGGAGGCTTTTGGTTGGTTTTAAATGGTCGATGATCGGGTGGACTGCAATGTGATGTACATAAATTGCTTTGACCAGCACTTTGATCTATTTGTCGAGTTTTAATAATACATTGAAAAGCCTAGGGTGTGCTTGGTAGCCATACTCAACCATAGTCACCTCTGATAAACGAAAAGGTTTTTCGTAAATTGCTGAGGACGAAATGCCACCTTTTCAGCGAGTGTCTTCTACTAGTGTTCTTGCTTGAGTGTCTATTCGTATCTGACATACACATAATAAATAAAGACAACTGACTGACAAATACATTTAACATATACCCTTACTTAATTAAACGGAGATGAAGGTAAGGTCCTGCATCGAAAACCAACATGACAAAACATGATACAATACGGTCTCAGCTAAGAGTGAGATACTATGCGACGAAGCTGTGATCGCCGTTGACTTACTATCAAACGATCCGTATGCCGTAAGGATCTTGTTGTATGAGGCGTGGACCTTTTATTTGTATTTTGAATAATCATCTAGTTTTGCATCCTCTGTCACAGATCTCCGTACACGCCACTGCAGTGGAGCGTGGATAAAACGCGACCGACAACGTCCAAAATCATTTTCTATTGTTGACACATCGCGTAACTAATCGATGCCGTTAAATCATAGCCGCCCAATACTACCACCACAAGCCCACGCTGACGAACCAATCGACATTTTAACCAGACTTCTGCCGCCGAAGATGTGCTTCTGACTGAGTGCTACTGATGAATCAGACGGTGTACGTTTGATGAAAAATATCACGTTTTTCATTACAAGTAGCCTCGGAAAAAATGTGTGACGCACATATTGTTACAACATTTTTTGACGCGACAATTACAAAAATTATTGTACGATATACGTATTACGAACAGAAACCCCATCCATTTCCATAGTTGATTTGTTCCTAGCAGGGCTGTGGAGTCAGTCTCGGAGTCGTGGTATTTTGTCCGGAGTCGGAGTCACTAAAAATGAGCGGCTCGATTTTTTTTGAAAAGTATGTTTAATGATGTGTATTCAAAGAAAAAAGTCAAAAGTGTTGACATTTCATGCTTAACTGACTAAAGGTGATCTGATGGAATACATAAATATACGTTAAAATGAAATTATTTTAAAAAGTCGAAGAAAAGAAAAGATGATAAGTCTGGAGGTGCAATATCAGGAGAATATGGTGGATGTTGTAGCACTTCCAAGTCCAGCTCCCTAATTTTTTTCCTGCGTGATCCTTGCTGCGTGTAGTCTTGCATTATCATGCTACAATATGCGTCTTTGGTTGTTTACTAATACTGATCGCTTTTTTAACATTTCCGTTTTTAACCTATGTAACTATGCTAAGTATAGCTCTGCTGTGACAGTTTGGCCAGGTTTTAATAATTCGTAGTGAATTGCACCTTCAGACTGTCATCTCTTAAAATCTTTGGAACATTCGCTTCAGGATAAAAAAATTACTTCTGCGGAACAAGTACAAAATCATTTGGAGTATTATTTAATTGAAAAACCGGATGAACTTTACGAAAGAGGCATTACAAATCTACTTGATCTGTGGAGGGGGATTATAAATAATAACGGAAATTATTTAATTGATTAATATTGTACAGCTTTTGTTAAAATATTTTTTTCTCCAAATAAAAAAATGACATTTCTTTTGACTTTAACAATACATACTGTCTTGTTTTGTTGAATTTCTTGTTATTAGAAAATCCGTTATCCGCTGTTTTTTTTTGTTTTTAGGAATCGTGCTAGAACAAATAAATATTTCGTCTAAAAAAATGTAAGTATTCATTACTTTTAATGGATCATTTTAAACCCGTTAAAAAAAGAGTTGAATTTCTGCTACAATACATACTCGAATGAATATTTGGGATATAAAATGAAAATGGTCACTTTTCTAATAACCTCTCGATGACCAAATAGAATCATGAACAATTCTTGACCGTGGTAATTCCGAGTGTAACTAATTGTGTGATTTTTTTGTTCGGAATTTCCCCACCGCAAGTATCTGTGCGCAAACTATTTTTTTCCATCCAAATCCAACGGAGTGAATCAATCGCTGACAAAAAAGAAATCTCGTACACTTTTCATTCAAATATCGGATACAATTAATTATCGAGATTTTTGAAAAGTGAGATAGTAATTCATCTACTGTAATAGCATTTTGTGTCACTTTTTTTATTTAGGAACGCAAAGGTATTTCGAAATTATTAACGACATTTGAAAATAGAAAGATCAAATGAGATGCTATTCAATTTGTATAATTAGAGCTGGTTGTTGTTGAATAAGCAAAAATAATGTAAAAATACAGTTTAAACCAAATTTAATGGTAACAACGTTATGTTGAAATTCTGAATATGTACTTTTTATTTATTTGTAACGTCAATAATTGTAAAGAATTAATTCACTGAAAAAAATATATTTATTTAAAATATCTAGAAAGATTTAGATAATAAAACAACTTCGTATCCATTTTTCTTCGAAATGTTTTCTTTTTATCATTTTTAAAGTGTTTACTGTCAATACGGTAAAAAATAGCAATTTTTACTGTATTACAATGGAGTTCTATCAAGTAAATGCCAATTCAATCAATTTACTGTCAGGTGGACAGGGATTAAATTACAATAATAAAAAACAGCTGACAGTTAAGGCAGTTTACGTATGAGCAATTAAATCTTCCTGAATAGATTTTATTTAAAAATGTAAAAAAAATATGTGAAGCAATCGTTAAATATGTCCATCTCACTATGAGAACCCTTTCCATTGACGTTTTATAAAACTGAAACGAAGAATATATTTTAAGAAAACAATATTGTAAGAGCCAACGGGGTGAGGCTATTCTCATGTGCATAAGGTTCTAAAGTCGAAACCAGTGGTTCTCACGTAAAATTTTACTGTGGCCGCATTATAATCAGCGATCCATGGAAATGTCTCGTGACCGCACAATATTTTTGTTTTGAGATATGATAAAAACACAGTTGCATTTACTAAAAAAATGGATCAACTTATAAGTTTATATTCAATTAAAGACATTATTTTAAATATTAATATTTTATATGAATCTGTTGGCGGCCGCACCCAAATCCTCCGGTAGCCGCACATCAGAAATATTATTGCATTAACTTTTGAAGATTGGTATAACACAAATTTATTCATTGCGAATAAGGTTACCAAGGGCTATTATAGGAAAGCCAGTCGCAGATGGTTAAAGTCCAATTTTTTTTAAAGTCCGGTCTATGGTCAAAAATAATTTTAATCGTTATTACTCATTTGATTACATGCGGTGTCTATGATTTTGAGCAATACGTTTTGATATGAGATATTATGAACATAGAACACCATTTTGACTTTGTATTGAATTTTCCAAGAATCGTGATATTTAACCTTTCATCACCGTTCAATACACATAAGACATCATTCAAACATTTGTAGTTGGTGTAATATATACATTTAATGATTGACATTAACCTTATATGGTCGATAAAAACGCGGTTATTTTACAAGCCTTCAAAAGCAAGTGGCCTGAGACATTTTTTCGGAGGGTTTTGCGAACACAAAATTTTGTTTTAACTTTTAATGGACTATGACGTCATAAGTGTATGGTTGATAAAGTTCTATAAGTTTTGTATAGGGTTCGTTGACTGCCTCGTTCAGGGATAGGCCACATGTGAAACGGGGTCGTGTTGTACTTTATTTTACAATTTTAAATAATTATCATGCCATTAAGCAGCCTAACTGGTTTGATAATTGAAGGATTATCAAATTAAATTATTCAATTTCATTAAAAAAACAAATTGATATTAACTGATTGGGTCCGTGACACAGTGGCCAGCGTCTTGAGTCTTACGAGTCCAAGTCCCAGTACAAACTATCTTCAACCTCTATAAAATTCCCTCACACCCTGTAATCTTAAAATAACGGGGCGCAACGCAAGCAACTCGCTAACCACTAATCCTGTTATAGCCTTATGTTCTTATATTCTTATTCTGATAAAAAAAAGATGTTGAAACAAAAAAAAAAAATGAAGTCATTAAAAAAATACGAATATGACATTGTTCCTGTGACTCACTAATTCTTTTACTCTGCAGTTTTTTACGATTCTTGATTTTTTGTATGAATGCTAACGTACTAAATTTGAATCGTTCAAATTATGTAAATTCACACAAGTTTTATTTCTAACGACCCAGGTTTTGCCTTTTGGCATCTTCAGGCGTTCAAGTGCACGGATAAAGTTGAACTGACATTTAGTAATTAAATGTACATATTGCCAGATCAAAGAGTAGGTAAGGCATACATAAAAACGTGCAAGCAGAATTTGTGTTGTCTCTCTTTATAGTGTTGACCTAGAGTTTTGATGATTTTAAAAGAAATCTTAACTTCTAATTTGTATGCAGTGCCGGTGCGAGGTTATTTGGCGCTCTAAGCGACGGTTATTGGCGCGCCCCCTTTTTCGCAAATCGTTCCACTTTTTTTTAAATATTATTTTTTATAAATATCCATGTCCGCTCCCAATGTGGAGCATATGGTTTCCTAATGGAGGTATCTCAACAGAAGATTTTTTACGAGAACTCTTTGTTACTCAGTCACTCAACGTCTCTTTTTCGAATAATATAGAATATGACACATAATTACAACGAACATTTATATATTATTATATTATTTACTTTTAGAGTATATAAAAATAATTGTAGTACCCCATTTATGCGCCCCCTAATGGTTTGCGCCCTAGGCGGTTGCCTATTTCACCTGTATGGTGGCGCCGGCCCTGTTTGCATGCCAAACATTGTTATTTAAATATATTTTTATACAATAAAGCTCGTCTTCAAAAGATTCACCTTCTCTGGTTTCGGTAGGCTCTGTTTGAATATTATTAAGTACCCATCAACGTATTTTTGTTCTCCTGCTGTTTTATATGGGTAAGATCGATTAGGAAAGATCGCGACAGATATATTCAGAAATAAATTCTATTACAAGAAATCAAATATGATAGATTAAATTCTTGGGCTACGTCTACGAGTAAGTACTCGTTGATATCGGTAGGATTATTTATTATTCGGCAGCATAATAATATTTCAAATTGTCTAGGATGTGTTTTTTTTTTATTAATTAATTCAAGATTTATAATAATTGTTAATCTTATAGTTTTTATTACTCTATACGTAATTAGTTTAGTACAATTATGTGTAAAGTTTCTTCGAGGAACATTTAATGTATCTTAAATATTAGGGTTTATACAAAAATCGACTTTTGAAAAAAACGGTTTTCGAATGTTACTGTTGTTCGAAAACCGGTTTTATCCGGTTTTCGGAAAATGGATAATTCAATTAAAATAGCGGGAAAAAGATCAATTTTTTATGTTGTTTATTTATACACATACATAAAACACAACAAGGAATTATTGGTGTTACTCTACAGAAAATATAATTTAAAAAAACACAAAGCGTCCACTGATCGTTTTGCAACAAAATTTCCTGATCGAAAATACCCTGTCGGTGGGTAATGATATGGGGCATATGGTCTTTTAGCCATCAAATAAAAGATCCAAATTGTCTGTACTTTTGTTTATAGACTCGTTTATGGAAAATTCGGCACAATCGGCAAAGAAGTTGAAAAACCGGTTTTCGAATATCACAAATTTTGCCAAAAAACCGGTTTTTGAAAACGGACAAGCCCTAGTAAATGTATCGCATAGTGAGTGTAAAAACAATCTTTAGCGCTAGGGCCTTAGCTTGGAAATATGGTGGTTGAATTCCTATCATTTTGCTGAGATTTTTATATTGTAAAACCAAGTCATCAGTACATCTATATTGTTGTTATAAAAAATATCGAGTTTGAATTTGCTATAATTTGTACATTAACAAGAACATGATTTTTACAGTAATTTATCATTTGAATCGCAAAATAAAAAAAAACATGGTTTTACACTCACATTACGATGTTTATTGCAGCTCTAGTTCCAATCGTTCAGCTCAGGTCCGAATCTAGGAAGCTTAATTAATGGTAAAATTGCCACTTCAGTCTTATAAGAGTAAATACATTTTTCATGTTCATTCATATTTGAAAAAAGTCGAATAACTCGATTCGCTACTCGTTTATAAATTCTGCAGGCATGGGCAACCTTTCCTAGGTCTAGGGCAAAATTATCATTCAGATTTCGAGTCGAGGGCCGGATCAAATTATTAAACATAATTAAGTAATATTGAATTAAATAAAACACGTTGCTACTTGTTATATATATTTTTATTTATATAATGAACGTGTCATCTCCATTATTTAATCCCTCCCTGGAAATATTAATTTCTTTCTCTATTACTTCGCTGAGATGAATCAGGGCCGGACAAAATAGCTCGGCGGGCTGGTGGTTGCCCATGCATGCCTTAGAGTGACTACTTACTAGAAACCTACCACATCTTCATTTACCCTTTAAAAATATTCTGGTTAAAAATATAATGTTATTATAATATAATATAATATTAAAATATAATGTTTAATCTAAGCATAACAAACCGCAGTTCCTAAAAAATGTTTTTCTTTCCAAAATATTATGAAGTGAACGGCCGCCCCCAAAATTGGTCGCCCTTGTGCCCAATATGCTCTCACCGCACCGATGATATTCAATCAATATTTCAATATTTATTCCAGGCACGGGCCTGGAATAAATATTGAATTAACATAATGTTGAGGAAGGATAGGTGCAGGGCCGACGCCACCATACAGGCGAAATAGGCAACCGCCCAGGGCGCATAAATGAAGGAGGAAAATATTTTTTTATCGGGCAGCGAGTAATTTTTTTTTTGAAAAATCCCCGCGAGAGCTAAAAAAAGATCTCACATTTTTTCATTCCAGGAAATCCGTGAATTGCCAGGATTTCAAAATCATCGATCAAAAATTTCTCAATCACGAATCCCGAAATCCTACACGATTTTACGGTGAATGTTGCCTAGAGCGCCAAATAACCTCGAGCCGGCACTGGGTAGGGGTTTAAATGGATTCATCAAGAAGGCTTTATTTTAGAGACCTTTACGCTTAGAAATGTCGCATATATTTATCTTTAATCTAATAATCCGGCATTCAATAAACTTTAATTAGATATTATTTTTATGTTAATGGGACAATTGAGGTTTTTGAGAATCAAAAAAGCCGCAGGTTCCCCACCTCTTATGACAGATCCATAGACTAAACATCTCAGGTAAAAACCATGGCTACATTACAGTTAAAAAAATATATAACCTAAAGATATTTCAATTCACATTTATTTTACTTGTATGACCGTTATTCAAGTATTAATAAAATATTATTTGACTGAAAAGTACAAAAAAAAAATAGGAAGGAAGGTATATATATATATATAAAAATGCTTCAAAGATACAGTAAGTAAACCAGCAAATATATCATTATTTACTTTTCTTTCCCGGCGTACATTATAAAAGAGATTCCGTATGAAAATATTACGGTAGCAATTGCGGGAAAAAAACACACTTGGAAAACATGTGTGCCAAAGCCTGCCTTGAAAAAATAAAAGAACCCACGTCGCCCATCGGCCGCCGAGTTTTTATTTCTGAAATTATGTTTTTTTTAACATCCCACTTCTATTTTTACAGTCCTAAAAAAACAGAATAATATTTTGAAAACGAAAGTGAAAACGCACGCTAGGTTAACTGAGAGATAGGTTTCGATTTGGATTCGTGTGGATGTGTGGGTGCGGGGATGTATGTATTTGGGACAGGACAGCATGGTGAGGTTTATGAAATTACGTTTATGTAAGATGATGTACTACGCACACTCCCGGAAAATGGAAGAAACTATTAGCATATTGAAACGGTCAAATTTAAGTTCACTGCTAATTAAAATACGTCAACATTGACGCCGCGCTTTAAAAATCTGATACATTAAATTATAGTAATTATAATCATCATATTATACAGTGAAACCCCGAGTCTACGTTTTTAAAGGGACCGTAATAATAATAAAAAAACGAAAAATGCGGGAAATCTTCAAATCATACCAAAAAAACTTTTAATTTATAATTTATTATTAATTATGTTATACAGTGGAACCCCTAATTACGCTACCCCGAATTACGCTCTGGGTTGAAATATTCGCCACAAATCCCTCAATTGAACGGTCGCAATCCATTGTCGTTTCTACGAAACGGTCGTCTGTGCGGTGCATACAGTCAAATTTTGGCTAGAGTCTTTGTATTCCACACGTGCCAGGCTATACACACGAGCGACTGTCTATGTGTTGGATTTTGGCGCGCTTTGCATTTTATCACTTAGTAACTAAATATTTCGTCCATATTTTAAAACTAAGATTTTCTTTAGTTTTGCATTTTTCGCGGAAAAAACCAAATCCCTAATTTTGTATGAGATTCACTCCCCCATTTACACTACTCCCAATTACAAGGTCCCGACTTTAGTGTAAATGGGGGTTTTACTGTACTACGTTGTGTAATTGCAGTTTGACTCTTCAATTTTAACAAAGACCCTTCAAACATTTTGTTTTTTTTTCGTTTTATCACTTAGAGTTTTAGTTTTAATTATGGGGGGCCTTTCAGTTAGAAAATTTCGCAAAATGAGATTTCAATAATTCCATTATTTATGAGTGAAATAACAAATATTCAACTAAAACGATCAATTGGGATAATATTTGAGACGGGACGAAAATATTTAGACAATAAATCGAGAAAATCGGTAAATCGGGAACGATTAATGCGGCATTATTTTTCATTGTCCTTATTGTTGCTTATCCCGAACCGTGAAAAATAAACGGTCAATGCGGGAAAACAAAGAATGCGAGAACGGTAGATCGGAGTTTCACCATAGTACCTTTTTTACATCGATATATGTACAGTATACACCGATACACACTAACACACACGAGCATCCAAATCTTATGAACATAGTAGTGGTTCTGATGGGATGGGATGTGCTAATGTTGTTTTTTTGTTTAATTATAACAATATTAATATGTATCCGTATCATATACGGCAAAAGCGTTTCCAATTACTGTTGTTATGTGAGTATCGGTAATAAAATAGTCTTCCTCTGTGGTACAGTTGGTAAAAGCTTTGCCGTAACAATCAAGTGGGTCTGGGTTCAAGTTCCAATAAGGTCAGATATAAGGCCAATTTAAATTTTAGATCTTTGACATGAGCGCTAGTGATGTATTTTGTCCTTGAGTTGACCTCGAGGACTTCTGCAAATATTTGGCGATAGTATTTTTTTTTTTTTTTCAATAATACCTAATCATTTTACATTTACATCGTTATTTTTAATTAATAATAATTAATATCGTTATTATATTTATCACCACTATAATGATATGATATCATTTATATCTAACACTTAAGAAGTAGATACTATTTTTTATGTATTAAAGTAGAGAGCTTACTCAGTTGAATTCCTTGCTATTTTTTTTCTACTGCTTTTAAAATAAAATTGTACTATTTTTTTTTCTTCATTGTAAAAGTTTTAAATTTATAATTTGTCAACCTTATGCAATGTTAATTAATTAAATAAATAAATAAATGATACTATGGAAACATTCAAAAATACAAAGAATCTCAATTAAAAAAACTTAGTTAAATAAACATAATAATTAATTGTCCATATTTCCGAGAGCTACCATTTAGAGTTTGGAACTCGAATAAAAAAATAATTTTATGTCGGTGTGGTACTCCCTTTATTTTATTTCTGTTGGCATTAAAAAACCCTTACTCCCGTCTTATTTTTGTGAAAAGAGAGAAGGCGATCACAAGTGTTGGCGGTAGAAGGAGATGGAGCTCCACTAAAACCCTTCGACTGAGTCTGTGAGGACGAGAGATGCACCTGTTACATGCTACGAGTTGAGACTTGTACACGGTGATCATTAATTTATTAATACCATATGCATCAAAGACCATCAAAATAAGAACTTCACATCTTTAAAACAGATACACACCCAATGTGGAGCATATGGGCTCTTTATTGAGTTATTAAGTCGTTCTCTCAATTCAAGTATCTTCAGATATGTTGTATGTATGTTCAGATAAGATTGCTAAGCCCTTCGGGAAGGCTTCTTTCACGCTATTGAGCAAATTAAACAACACAGATGTCGTTGGGTCTTATTAATTTATTAATTTAAAACATCAATAGCAAGATTTGTCAATTCAATATCTTTCAAGTGAATCAATACCACAATACAAGAAGAACAAAAAAAAAAATAGCAAAATTGTTTTTGCAAAACCGATTTCATTAATATTGTTTTTTTTCTTAACCATCAGTTTGTTATTTAGTTGTTCAACCTCTCTCTTTGGACGAGATAAGGCATTGAAGGATAGGGCTAGGACAGGACTAGTGGTTAGGAATTCGCTGTCGCTACGCCCCAATTTTAGGATTGGATATGTGGTGAGAAGGAATTGTGGTTCGGAAGTCAAAATTTTTCAAAAAGTAAAAGATTGTTGACATTTTGATTTAGGAAATAGCATTACCAATATGATGTCTTTCTCAATTATTTAAATAATTAAACGAGTGTTAATTTATTGTAATTCAATTATTTAATCATATTTCTCTTTTTCAGATACAGTAGTCGATCGACTTGCTATTTCAGTAGCACATAAAATATTAAAAATACACTTGTATAAAAAATCCAAAAATCAGTAGAAATAATTGCAATACGTAGATATGGACGAAGGTGTTTATTTAAACTGCATCATGAACAGAATATAATCTTTATAAAAGGTATAGAAAAAGAAAAAAATCAGTTGTACCGTATGAAGTGTATTTTTTTTATATCCTAAAACATTTGTTTCTACCTTTATAACATTCAATGCTGTAAATCAATTATTTTAACAAAAAAAGTTTGTATCTCCAGACTCGATAAAAAAACTAAATTTACTTCCTAGTATGCAAGTCACCCTACATTTAACCCTTCCAGACGTCTTATCTTTTTTTCGGTTCATTAGTTTTTTTTCTTTTATGTGTGTTTCTTTTTTCTCCTTTTGATCTTTTTTTACCGATCAAGGGGATGACTTTGAAAGGTTTATGAAGTTAATTTAAATTTATGTGTGGGAAAGAAATTAATTTATTCGTTCGGAGTCTTATTTTTTTCGTGACTTGGCCTTTTTACCAGTCGCGTTTGTTTTGAGTTAGTGTTTTTTTAGCTAATGCAAGTGTTTCATATTTTCGTCGAGCACTCACAATAAAACGAATTTTATTGCATTTTTCACATAATAAAAATAAATGAGGTTGTCAACATTACGAGGGAGTGAGCTTAACGGTATAAATAAGTCATTTAAAATCGGTCCATATGCCGAGCGGCAAGAGCTACAGCTTAGCGATTAAAATATTACACATTCATATCTTGGGAAGGTCAAAATCAAACATAAATATTCAATTGGTCAATATAGTATTGGTTTAATGGCTGGTATTTTATTTAACGTATGGTTAGTATAAATATTAGGTTTGGTCAGTAAAAAACACATCAAGGTTAGTATTTTACATACATCTGTTCAATAGCTGTGATTATAAAAACATGGTTAGGTTAGGTTAGGTTTACTTATCAGCATAAAATTTTCTTTATGTTTAAAGTACAGAATCAATTTTATAAATACTGCATATTCTTTATAAAAACTGACCATTTTATTAATACCTACTATCCAAAAGATGATTTGAATACTAAGCAGGTCAATAAATACAAGCAATATGTTGACAGTGCTTAACGCAATTAATTTTAAAACTTTAAAGCTGCACATGTACGTTTATTTATATATATGTATGTAAATACAATATTTTTTTGAAAAGAAAGTTTTATTTTGACATCACTATGTATTTATCTGTATATAAAGTGTGTGGTATATTTACGTAATACTATTAATATGTTGCGGCCTACACAATGTTGGTACGAGGCCCAGACAAAAAAAGTTTGATTAAGGCTGGTTTAGTTCATTAGTCAAACAACTTTAAAAAATTGAAATCGTAGTTAAATATGCAGTTATGTGTAAAATCTTGCCCTCTATCGGGTTCAAAAGTCTCATAATTAATTAATGTCCTAATATTTAAGCAGCTGTCGATAAAACATATAGATCTTGAGTAACAGATGGATAATACTTGATTTTATAATAATGCTTTTTTATTTTTTTTCATAACAGGTTATTTGTAGTTGTCTGACTAATGAACCGGAAGATCGATAAGCATAAGAAATATATTTCTTTTGTTAGAACAGGTAGGATATTAAATTAATCCGTTTATATCTAAATATAACCATAAATCTCAATAAAAAAAATCTTAGTCCGATGGATTTACTTTGTATCCATGAAATTTAAAAGAAACAATGTGGTTAAAACGAATACAGGTATGCATATATTATATTTTATTAATTTAACTTTGCATTGTATGTGCTGCAGCTAAGGTTGCCACCTGTCCCGGATTGGCCGGGATCATCCCGGAATTGGAAGCGCCGTCCCGGATGGATCCGGATGAATGCTAAATTGTCCCGGAAATTTTGAGCAAATTGAGGATTTCAAATTCCTCGGTGAGCTAAAAAAAAAATGTCGTTCGTTGATATTCTGGAAAAAAGTATACCAAATCGTGGATTTAAAATTCCTCGGTGAGCTAAAAAAAAACGAGTTTTGAGCTATTTGTCCCGGAATTGTCCCAGAAAAAGGTGGCAACCCTAGCTGCAGCCCCTACTTAGGATGGGATCAATCGATAAGCGTCCTCATCGATCCTTCTCCGGCAGGCATTCCATCTCACTCACTTACACTTATGCGGTCATTTTTTTAGATTAAACTCGCCAGCGTTGTATAGACTCAATAGAGCGATGCTATTGTATGCACATATTAAATTTATATAACCCAATAAAAAAACTATTGTTTTGCATATTTATTATATTTAAAATGTTATCAACATTGAACAATTCATACTTGGTATACCAAACAAGGGTTGATGCGTAAAACTATTAATAATTCAGCTTGATGACAATTAATCGCGAGAATTTTTAAATTCATACAAAACGAATAAGAAATATTGCTCGAAATTGTATTTTTATTGAAATTATTCGGTAAAATTATCTAATGTTAAGGTGTTCACTGTCATCAATTGATAGAATAATAAAACATTCTTTTGTACATACTTATTCACAGTAGAGGATTATCCTATAAGCAAATGAGGCGAGCGCTTGGGGCCTCTGAATCTAAGGGGCCTCAAAAATAGCTTATATAATATATCCCATACACTTTTTGTTCAGATTTTTAAACATTTTACTTCGAATTTTCTGACGTTTTTAAGTTACCCAAAAAACAGGGCCTCCAAATTTTATTGCGCCTAAGGCCTTCCATGTGCTTAATCCACCACTGCTTATTCAACATTTATTTATTAGGATCCGGACCGTTTTCGCTTATCATGAACATTTTAAATTAGTTGAAAATGCTTGTAATGAGCAAAACCAGTCTTTATCCTAATAAATAGTTGTGGAATAAGTACGAATGAGTGTTTTATTATTATTTTGATTTTTTCATATTTTTATATTAAAAAGAAAGATTGAGTAACTCAGTACCTAACAGTTGTCGTAGAAAAACCTCGGCTTAAACATTTCCATTAGGAGACCATAACCTCAGCATAGGGGACGGACATGGATTAAAACAAATATTTGCTATGTTTATAAACGACGTTAATATTTCCGAAAAAAAGTAGTCTGATAGCGAATGGGCTTAGTGATTTTTAAACATACAGCACACACACACACTCTCATTATCAATGCAATGATCTCAACGAGTACTTTACGTAAATGATATCAGGTGACACTGTCACTTTGTAAAAATGTCAATTTTGGAAATAAATATTAAAACAATACGCACTGAATAAACAAAGATTTTCTTAACTATTTAAGATACAAATATTTGTATATTATCAAATGTCACTTTTAAGGTGTTCACTGTCAATACTTGGTGGAATGGCATTGTAATAAAAATAATAAAAGATTTTTAGTACTTTTTTCACTTAAAATTTATTTGATCAGGACCGGAAAAAACACAAAATCATCATTAAGTTATTTACTTTAGTAATGTAGTTTCATTTTGTTTAAAAAAATCCCAAATTTAAATTGTGTTTATAATTGATATCATTTGCCACTTATATTTATTGATGATTTTTTAATTGTATGTTATAGGTGTTAAGCATTTTAATTGTGTAATTATAATGTAATTTGTAAATCCTTTTCATCGTTAGTAGTTGCTGACACCTTTTTATTTCAATTTAACTTGTATAAATAGCACTGTTTAATTTATGTTTCTAATCAATTGATAGTGCTCGCGAGAAGCGAAATCGGTCCTGATCAAATAAATTTTATGTGGAAAAAGTACTAACAATCTTTTATTATTTTTATTATCAAATGTTATAAATTACCGAGGGAAATATTCATTCATGAAGTCTTCATGCAATAATGAGAGCATGCGGGATAAAATTCTTTAATTATCTCTAATGAAAATTAAATTATTTACACATGAGACGCAAATAAAATGAATTCTTTTTTTTATGAAAGTATAATTTAAGATAATCTATCAATTTGGTGTAACGTTTCCCTATCTACTCATTAAAATATGCCCGAGGTGCATATCTTGTAAAAAATACTGCTCATTGACTCATAGCCAGTCGTAAAATACCCACTAAGAACATATTCTGTGACTGGCTTGATATCAATTTTATTTATTATTTTAATTAATAAATAATTATTTTATATCGTACTTTTCCGTCCGTGCTAATATAGTCGAATCGGCCCAGTCACTGGCGTCTGTATACTATCGTATAATTAGGGATGCAGCGTCCTTCATGTCAGCGTCCAGAGATGGCGCAGCATCGATAACTGCGCCAGCGTAGAGATTAATAAATAATAATAAAAATGAAAAATCAAACAAAAAAATCTCCACAATGATGAACTTGTCTGCCTCGCCTATCGACGCCACGCCCTGTCTAATTACATTTTTTGACCTGCATAGTACGGTAAACTTTATAAGATGTGAGCTATGCTGAAAACAGTTTATAATTATTTATTTCTTTATTCCTTATATTATGTATACACTTGGGTACCGAAAAGTCAACAATAGGATAGGGGAGCGATGGGGTAAAAAGTGAACTCATACAAATTTGTGTAATATTTGCATTGCATTTATTGATATATCGTTGTAGATTAGAATAAATATCAGCTAGATATTGTTGATATTTAGCGAATGGTTGAAATAAGAAGAATTTTGCAATTTGAATGGACCCCATTGGAACTCCAAGGTTAAACAAGGCTCTAGAGTCGGAGTCAAAGTCATGGAGTAGGACTCAAAAAAAGAAAACACTTTGAGTCCTTTCAAAAATAAATGTATATTTATTGATCCATTGCATTGGTCAATAGTTGCACCACTGCATGCTTATAAGCCCAAAAAAATAAATTAAAGTCGTGTTAAAAAAAGAGTTCGGAGTCGTCTTATTTTAAGCCGCACTGCCCTATTATTAACACATGTGATTATTGCATTTTTTTGTGCGGCCCATCCGCCTCATTTAATTGTTGATCGTTATTTAAGTACTTATTGTTTTATGGTAAAATTAGTTTTAAATTACATTAAATAATGTATAGGTATCGAAAAGTAAAATCTATAAAGTAAAATCTTTGTGTCTCTACTCACACAAAAAGTTTGTCCAGGCATGTAATATACAATACCACACTAATTAAAGTATTAGTATATATGCCTTAAATTTAAAACATGCTTATCTTTCTTCTCAATAAATTTACTAAATCCTGAAAGCAACAATGACAATGATGACAATGATAATATCGCAATTTATTTTCAATTGCTTATTTATCGTTTTCAATTTATGGTATTTGCCATCAGACATCGAGTAATTCGAAGTCTGCAAATATGTTTTACTTTGTAATATCTATATATTAATACTCGATAATGTCCGTATGATTGCATGATTGCATGATTATCCGCGATTTCCCCTCCCTCTGCCCCTTAAATTATTATTCCAAAAATTAAATAATTTACAACTAAAATACTGCAGGGCAGGGCGGTCGATATATGCCCCGAGATGAATCTATTTTATTTTTAGAGTTTCTGGCTTATTCAATAAATAGGTTTGTAATTTTCTGACGTCTTAAAAATGCAACAAAAATCCCCCCGTTGAGGTTAACGGGCTTACAGCTAGTCTTATTAATTATTTAATAATATGTACGTCCTTAGTAGGTCACATTTGGTGCGTTTGCGTACATTTTTTGCACGTCTTACATTGTTATTAATGGATGAGCAGGTCATGTATGGTAAGGGTTTATATTTTTGTATTTCGGGGATTTTTTCTTTGTGTAATTATTTTTATATACTGATTCCTTGGCGATTATTCAAAAAAGGTTAACGAAACCCTCTACCTGTGTGTTTACTTAAGATTATTTTCCGAAAAATAATATGAGATGCATATTATATTATTATTTACAAAACACTCCTCACTGTCACAAATGAATATTTGAATTTTTTATGGATAGTGTTACTATAATATAAAATATCACTACAAGCATTTATCCACATCACAAAATTTAATTTTCCCTTATTAAGGTTTAGTGGACTGGTCTACAGTGACACCTATAATTAACACAAATTATTAAATGTCTAATATACAAAAAAATCGTGTAATATAACATATAGAATCTAGCTTAATGTAATTTTAAAAACATCCCAGTTGAGTTAAAAATTCTTTATGATTATATTTTAAAAATATTTATTTGTAAAAGATGAACAGGGATCCAGTGGCGTAATTAAACAGTGACGTCCTATTTTTTTCAATAAAAATCGCATCTCAACCAAAACGCGCTATTTATTTTTGAGAAATAAATCAATAATAACATACTGTCCTCGTTAATGTCGTATTTATAATTATTATGACCACTCATGTAAATTAATACACCTGTGAGATATTCTCATATACATAAGGATCTAACTATACCACTTTTAGGTTGTTCACTGTCAATGTGGAAAGGCAAAAAAAAAATGTTAAAAAAAAACACAATATTCATTTGTACTACTTTCACTTTTAATTAGACTTTTAATTTAACTAGATCAGGACAGGTTTCGCTCATGACGAGCATTATCAATTGATAAGAAATAAAATTTAACAGTGTTATTTATACAAAACAAAATAAAATAAAAAGGTGTAATAAACAATTGGTATTGAAAAAAAATTACAAATTATGATAAAGTGACACTAATTGACTGAATTGATTTTTTTATAATTACACGTATTTTGGATATTCTGAAATACGTAACTCTATCACAAATGTAATAATTTTTGTATTAACTTTTAACGGTTGGTATATATAACACAATTGCGTATAATTGACAAAGCTGTTAACGACATGAGCGGTTAAGAAAATAATGCAAACGAATATGATCTTTACGTTTCAAGGTATAAATAAATTTTGTAATTAATAAATTATGTAGTCATAAATATATATTATAAAAGAATGGACATCCACGATATTAATTATAGCGTGCTATTTCTTAGAATCCTGCTCTTATATTCCAGCGATAAAATGTGTTTTAGATATAAATATTTTATCACCAATTATTATTTCTTCGGTTAGTATGGTGATAATTATGGCCGGACATTAGCAGACATTTACGTAGTAAGAAAATATTTAAGTCGTCTTAAGATCAGTTTTATTGGCTTGTTTGCGAGCCTGCCTCGTTATCCATCACTGGAGACCATGCTATCATTATCTCAGTGTTTAATGTATTATTACTTATTATTGAAACAGTGATTGAAAGCTAAATCTCAACCCTTTAAAAGGATATTTCACATTATGTATTCATTAGGGTTAGTTCGATATGCAATCATGCGGTACTATTGTAAAGAGTTATACATACAATGTTATATTATAATTTTTATTTCGTTTTATTCCTGTATAGATTGTTTTAAAAAGAGAGTTTTTGTCTGATTCTTTTTTGCACGGACTCAAAGTAGTTTTTTTTAAATTGATGTCTGCTCCCAATGTGAAAAATATGGCCTCCCAATGAACGTATTTACATCAACAGATTTTTTCTACGAGAACTGTTTGTTACTCAGTTGTTCAACCTCTCTTTTCCCAAAAGAGAGTAGGGATAGAAGGATAGGGCTAGGACAGGAGTAGTGGTAAGCTAATCGCTCTCGATACGCCCCGTTCATAGGATAGAATGGGTGAGAGGGGGGAATTCAAGACATCACATACATTCATGCCTTTGGACAGAGATCTATAAATCGTTTAAAAAAATGTTTTATGAAAAAAAAAACAAAAAATGATTTTTTACCCAGTCTCTCAAAAGCTAAACGACCACTGGTGTAGATATATAGATAAATAAAAATCAATTTTTGTCACATTACTTAAAAAAATATTAGCATTTATGTAAAAATAAAAACAAAAATAATTCTTAAAAATACTGCCTAGAAATCGTAATTATGTTTTTTGTTTTAAATGCACGTATAATAAAATTTGAAAAAGCTTAAGTAAAGTACACATCTGGATGCTATAAGCCAAGGGTTACCAACCTTTTTGGACCCTAGAGCAATATTGGAAAAGCGGCGGGCACCACAGATTTCTTGCAAGTCAAACCGGGACATTTGTCCGACTTGCCCAAAATACCAGCGTGACTCGTTTTATTGTTTTTAGCTCTTCCAAGAATTTTTAAATCCTAAAAACCTGGAATTTAACGATTTGTTCAAATTAGTTGGCGGGCGCACCAAAATCGGTCGGCGGGTGCCATGGCGCCCGCGGGAACGGGGTTGGTAACCCCTGCTGTAAGCCATATTGAATTTTTGGAATTTGGCAGGTTTTTTCATGGGCGTTGGAATATTGCGTCCGGTTGGTAAATCTGTTGAAAATTTGACGCTATTTATAAAAATCGATCAACGTAAATGCGTTTCGTGAGTGTTAAGATTAAAGCCATGGTCCAATTTTCATTCCGAACATAAAAGGAATCAGTTTTGCATTTCGGTTTTGTTTTTACACTTCTATTTTGTCGGAATTCTCAATCTCAAGATGCAATTTTGTGTGGATACGGTCACCGCGAGTGCCTCCATTTTGACACGAAATCGGCGTGAAAATCGACGAACATTTTGACACGAAAACAAGATGTTTCGTTGGCCTAATTGAATTTGTACCACATTAGACTGTACCTATGTATTGTAACAATGAAAAAATCATTAGACGGTTTTTCGACGTAATTTTGACGTAATTGTCTTTTCGTGACAAAACTCTCTAAAAGATTCTAATAAGTACTGTTGTATGCTGAAAGTCAAAAAGATGACGTTTTAAAAATTACCCGTAAAAAATATTAATTGAATTGGAATTTACTAGGTAGAACCAGTGGTGTAGGGAGGGGTCCTGCCGCCTTCAAAATTTCGTCTAATTTAATTTTCAAATCACTTATATTTTTTATCTATTAACTAGGAGTTTTTACTACGGGTAGCTTAATTTTTTTTTATTTATAAAAAAAAATTCTTGAAAAATATTGTATATATTTTTTTAAATGCCGCCCTCAAAAATGTGCCGCCTGGGGCATCCAACTAACTTTCTCTTAGGCATACTAAGCATTAATGGTCTGAACGTTCGAGAAATAGAAATATACCTAGCTATATATTTTCTTTCGGTTTATACGAGGCCAAAATGAGAATTTCACTATTCTTGAGAATGTGACGATAAATGTTCATGATTATTTTTTGAGAAATCACGTACATGATTTTTTTGTTCTCCCAAGGTGTAGAAGCAGCCTGCCAATGGGGATGCCACTGGGTACAAATTTAACGGTTTTTAACAATATTACTTCGGATGTCGACATATTCCACATGGACGTGGGTGAGTTCCGACGAATGCTATTTTTTTATGTATTAAAGAAAAGTTTGTTTAACATACTCCGTTGACTTCCTTGCATTTTTTTTCTACTGCTTTCAATTGTATGCAATGTTAAATAAATAAATAAGTCTAAAAAGCTATCAGCTTAATATAGGGTTTAAAATCGCGCTGCTTGTATTTTTTAATTAAAGTTTTTACAAATTCGGAGTCCTGGTTCTGATTTTGTGAAAACCCAGTGTCAAAATAATGAACAAGGATTTATAGGTGTAACTTTACAACATAAAAAAATGAATAATTAAAATATTCAATGTCATTGTGGCCATTGCTACATATTTTTTTTAGTAGAAACGTATTTAGAAAATAATAACACTTTGTAATTATTTCACATTAAATATTAATATTAATGCTGGTTTCGTTTGTCGCAAAAATTATCGACTGATCTTAACTGTTTTAGTACAAGCTTTTTTATATATTATACATAGTGTATTTTCGCCAAGAATTGATAATAAACACCTTCAATGTGAACTGGAAAAATGCAATGAAATTGTTTTGATACGACGCGACACAATTTAGTATCAATTTTAATGTGTGCTCTTTAATGTAAAAATAATAATTCTCCATCTGTGTCCAGCCTGTTGGCGCTTATCTGATTCCAAATTTGACCGTCAGAGTTCTCCTGGACTCGGGAGCCTTCCTCTCGAAACCGGTTTTTCTAACAACCAACACTACCAGGATCTTCAAAATCACTTATCCAAAGGAAATGAGCTGTTATAGTATAAGCAGTAGCACTGCCGTAAATATTAATATCATATGTTAAACGTCACGCCGTGGCGAATCGGAAAATCGATACATTTTATTTTAAATATCTCTGTTTTTTTCCTCAGTTGAAAATGCGTAAGATGTGCAAACATTACCATAAATAATACCAAAAGAAATGTTGTTTTGTTTTTTTTTAAGTAAAATTTTTCCACCAATAATTGACAGTGCAGGTTCAAAGAGTCTAAAAATTCTGTACTAAAAGTGTATTTAAGAAGATTTCAATAATTTAATTATTTGCCAAACTATTTCTTATTCATTAAATAATCTGTAAATAAAATTCATTGTCTGTATTTGTTATTAGTCAATCCCTAAATTGCAACTGTATTTTTAAATGGGTTGATTCACGATAGAAATAAAAAGTGATATAAAAATATCAATGTGTTTTACGTGGGGTCTCAACAAAAGCGCCGAAACCCAAACAAATTAGAAATGAGATCAAATTATATTTTAGAAGTTTAATTTTAAAAAATGTACAAATAAAGATATACACGCACACTTATAAGTTAAATGTAAGCATTTGGTATTAACCTTTTAAAATATTCAAAATTAGAATTCTAGTCTAAATTGTGTAATTTCTAATAAAATTTGTATTTGTCGAGCACTCTTCCTGGCGGATTTAGTTTTGCGGTAATGTCGCGACGGTTTTGGCTCAGGCGCTTTTATCAGAGTGCCGTTTTTCTATTGTCTGAATAAAACTTCTTTCCAACCTGAGTTTACAAATAAAAATATTATCGGCTATTTCCCTTTTTGTATTTCCCAAATCGGGTTGAGCTGTTCACATTTTAAAAAATCGAAATTATAGACAATATTCGTCATGCTCTTTTGTCACAAAATAATTCGATGAAGGGCAAAGAATAGTTTCATCTTTACGTTTCCCCTAAAAATACTAGATAAATCCGACAATGTTGGAGAAATGACTGCTCTGATATTTTAAAAAAAACAACAAAAAATGAGATTACCTAGTTAGTGATATACTAGAGACTTGAGTCCTCGATATTTTGACAGATATGATGTGCTTTTTTTGAAAAGTAAAATAATCGTAGTTGCATGATCACTTCATCACCGTCATACGTACCTCGTAATTATTAACATCAAGACTCCGAGAATACGAGAAAAAAGACGCAGCTAGATTAAA
This sequence comes from Himalopsyche anomala, assembly GCA_031772345.1. Lineage (NCBI taxonomy): Eukaryota > Metazoa > Arthropoda > Insecta > Trichoptera > Rhyacophilidae > Himalopsyche > Himalopsyche anomala. The sequence continues at coordinate 16,624,877 of CM062831.1, read as the reverse complement.
TAATAACCCATAAATGGTAAAAATATTAAATAAAACTAATTATTATTTATTGTCTTCCGTTTCTACTGATACCGTTTTTTTGTCGTTGCTTAGTTCAGCGTAAAGTTAAATCAGTGTAAAGTTATTTGTCGGGTCCTATGGCGCAGCGGTTAGCGTTGTGGGCTTCCGTGCCGGACCTCACTGGTTCAAGTCCCAGTACGAACAGCATTTTTTCGATTGATTTATCGATTTCTGTTCAAAGGCATGGTATTTGCGATATCTTAATTTCCCTTCCACCATTCCCATCCTTCAATAACTGGGCGTAGCGAGAGCGATTAGTTATCCTGTAGTCCTGTCCTGGGCTTATCCTTCTATCCATACTACTCTCTTTGGGAAAGAGAGGTTGAGCGGGTGACTAACAAACAGTTTTCGTATAAAAAATCTGTTGAGATATCTTCATCAGGAGGCCATATGCTACACATTGGGAGTGGACATGGATCAAAAAAGTTAATTAATATTATAGTTGTTTTATTTTTTTTTCTGTATGCAGTTTGCAGCCAGTACTAACTTTGGTAATCGCAATCAGTTAAATATATAATATTGTATTAAATGAATACTGACTTAATAGTGCTCAAAGTGATTGTAAGCAACATCCCTCGTTCATTGTGCGTGATTGCATGAATAAATTTCATCTTACGGGCTATTTTCCCTCGGCTACAGCAGGCTGTTACTGCAACTCATGCCATTGAAAACTTTGCCATAAGTGATTGTGAACCGGGCTATTCTCATGCACATAAGAAGATAAACACATTTTTTAGACAGTCTGACAAGCAAAACACCGAACACCGAACACATCACAGCGAACGTCGTGCTTTTTGTATTCGCATTTGACGGTTGGTATAACACAAATTTAATGACTGCGGCTATGTTCAAAGTTGTTTTCATAGAGTATATATACAGTAATTCTCCCAAATGTGGAAGCATCTTTATTTTTTCTGTTTTATGCTTATTTATTGAGTCTTAATAATTTAATAACAATTTTATTAATCGTAATGCAGACTGTCCAAAATAAGTGTCTAATGTCTAAATTATCATGCACACGAGAATAGTCCCCCATTTACAATTGTACAATAGGTGTGCGGCGCACACCAGTAAAAGGTGTAGTGTATAATATTTCAGTTTTGATATCCAACTAAGCAATGTTTTTGTAGACATAAATCTTACTATTTCTTGATCTAGCAGATACTTTTTTTAAATGACTAATCAGTATCAAATTTTTACTATAAATTTTACTTGTAATTTTATACTAAAAATTGAATGGTTCGTAAACGGGAATATTTACGCAGCTGGGTTTTCGTTCACTCAAATTTTAAGTCGCGAATTCGAATGCCGTCATAGGAAGTTTTATTGATTGATTGTTCAAATGATTTTTGGTTTTTAATATTTTTATCCAAAAACATGGATGCCTATGATGTTTTTATACATCCACTACCTTCTTTAAAAAATATATGAAAGTCTCAACCGAAGACCAATATTTTGATATATAAAGGTAAAAGTATTCAAAAAAAAATGTCGATTCGTCGTAGCATAGGCTTAAAAACTCATAAATAAATTCGGCAAGGTGTTTTAAAATTATTACCACCGAGTCGATAGATTTTTAAACCCTTTCAAAGTTTTGGTAAGTTATAAAATATCGCAATTTAAACACGTTAACTTTATTATCTTATATTTTACCCTCTTGTTTTAAATTTAATATACATAATTAAATGATAATAAAAATGTTGTTATAAGCTTCCTCGACGCTTTCGTATCCGAGAACTTTCGTCGGTGTTGGTGTGGTCTTGCGCACAATGATCAGTCGGTGTGCGTGCGTGCGGGGGATAGAGGGATCAGACCTCAGGTTACTCAGGTAATGGTTGAGGTTCGCCTGAACTTTAAAACAAGTTCAAGGTCGACACACTTCAGTGAGGGGTGCAGTGTAAGCAAGCTTTTAAGGCTAGGTCTATGTTGCAGTTTTGTGCGTATCGGTTACAGTTACTGTATCAACTTTTTAGACTTTAACAACGAATCAATGTCAAGCTCAAATAACTTAAGAATAAGTCTGTGACTTTTGAAATAAAGCTGGAACAACTTTCAATCGCATAAAATATTCAGGGCACAGTATGATAGGAGGGAACCTGCGGATTTATGACAGAATTTTAAAAACTCGTATTTATTGATTTTGTAAACGTAAATACATTTATAAGTTTCTTGAAGGCAGCCATTTTAGTTACAAATAAATAAATTCAGCCTAACGAAATGATACGATCCTCAGGGATGATAAATATTATATATTAAGGGTGAGTGCAACGGTCTAAAGCGACATCTTTAATTAATAATACAAATCGTTAAGCGACTTATTTACAAACATTCGTACAATTGATATATCTAGTTTAATAGTATTATAAAAATATTACAGTTGAGTTAATAATTTATTATTATTCTTTTCCACTAATAATTATCTGTAAAAAGTGAACAGGGCGCCAGTGGTATGTTTTAGCAGTTACCTATTTTTTTCAATAAATAATTCCATCTCAACCAAAACTACTATTTTTTATTATTATTTGACGTTAATAAAATGAAATACATCAGTCATATTCATCAGCTTTTTATTTTATTTATTTTTATTAATTTAAGTACAGGCTAGTGTTTGAAATTTTAAAATAATATAGTTTCTTTCGTTTTGATTCGAAATAAAAGATTGCTTATTAATTAATACGAAAAGGCATTCTGCCGAGTGTAGGGTTACACATCGGGGAATATCTGGAGAATATATTCTACTTTGAAGTGAGTGTCATCAATAAAAAGCTAACTTCGAGCATGCCATCACTTTTATGACATCGTTGCACTAAATTGAGATCTTCCTACATAAACTTTATATGACTTATTATCTCCGCGAAACGCCGTGAGTTATAGTTCAATTTAGGTGTAATGACTTTTTTAATAGGCTTATTGCATGCATAAAATAAGCATACATTGTTAACGCTACAGAAAAGTCTTAAAAAGTATCGTTTGGCAGAAGGCAATACATAATTCAAAAACTGACTGTTTTGAGCTATGAATTCAGATAGATAGATTTTAATTAACTGTAAATTCTGAAAAAAACTAGTTCAGCCATGCGTTGTGTATTTTTACATAATTTGAACATAATACACGTCAAGTCAATTCCGTCCAAATTTATCATTGTAAAAAATAATCATAAATAACTTAACGCTCTTGAATATTTGGATCGAATTCGTTATCATTATCGAATTTTATGAAGTGGTTGGAATGATAACTAACCGTTACAGTTAATGAATAGAGATGTTAAAATGTCATGATTATCGAAAATGACGATTATCTTAACCACTTGGATACCAAGCGGACACCGATGTCCGGAACATATGCAAGCGAACACGGATGTCCAAGACATTTAAAAAAATCAAATACTTGGTATTCTAATAGAATATAAGCAATATATTGATGAATATGTGTAGTGCTATCTATACTCGAGTCAATATAGATTTTTAAAATATTGAATTCGAGTGTATATTAGGCAAAAATATTTTTCTTAAAAACACGCAGTATCTCTGGGACATATTATTGATTTATTTACGCGGTATTCAAGCGGTTAAAACAAGGTTTTTTAACTTAAAGTTTTCTGCCATTATACCGGCGGTAAGTTCTTGTCAGGGTTTGTGATTGATTTGCTATGGACACGTATCTTGCATTTGGCATAGTTTGATTTTTGAATTTTGTTTTAGTAAGTTCAACTATTTTTTTAAACATATTAATATCGGCTTATGCAAAACAGCTCCCACTTCTGGCAAAATAATAGATAATGACTTGAGAGCAAGAGTCGTCAACCTTTTGTTGTAATAGTGCCAAATATCTTTCGTGGGGATAAGTGCGGGCCGCACTTGGATCACGTGTCATTACACTGTAATGACATGAGTAGAGAAATATTTTAGTTTTAAAAATCATGCACCGCACCAAGACGCCTCGCGGGCCGCAGGTTGCCAACGCCTGACTTAGAGCATCTCAACATAAATAATTTGACAACTGTTTATAAGTTGCTTAACTTCGTCGGAAGAATCATGAATCACGAAATAAGGATAGGGTTATAAAACTTCAAGTGGTAAGCTAATCTACTTATTAAGACTGTATTAATTGATAGAAATGTACCATATTATACCGTAAATAATATAACTTTTGCCGGTTCCGTATTCCAGTGGGCATCGTTGTTGATTTCGATTCCAATACTCATGGGCTCTATGCCTAGTATGAACAGTTTCATAAATGTTTTTTTTAATCGATTTATGGTTTTTGTTTAAATGCATGGATGTCTAAAAACCCCTACCACACATCCGATCCCACAAACGGACCGTAAAAAGACCTATTGACTTTAATTTACATATATGTACAGTAAAACCCCCATTTACACTAAAGTCGGGACAGTGTAATTCGGGGTAGTGTAATTGGGGTTCCACTGTATTCGAAATAGAGAGGTCAAGCAACTGATTAAAAAAACTGTTGTAGAAATACTTCTGTTGAGATTAACTCCACTGTCGTTACACATGCTCCACGTTGGTAGTGGACATGAATTTTATAATATTCTCAAATATTATTATGGTTTTTTGTTGTTTCTATAATGAAATCAAAATTGAATCGGTGTTTTATTTTGATAAAAATGTGAAATATATATTTACAACATTTAACATTTCATTTTAAAAAAATCAATCAAAGATTTAATATCACCTTAAGACTATATATTTACAAATAAAGGATTGAAAATAGAGCCCTTAAAGCTGTGTGGCACTTTTACAATGAAGAAAATCAGAATACAATTCAATATTAAAAAGCAGTATTTTTTTTTTAATTTAAAATTAGCAAGGAAGTCAACTGAGTAAGCTCCGACAAACTCTACTGTAATACATAAACATAATACATTCGTCGGAACTCACTCAAGCCCACGAGGAATATGTCAATATCCAAAGCAATATTTTAAAAAACCGTTAAACCTCTCCCCAGTTTCATCCCCATTGGCAGGGTCCTTGGACTCCTTAGTAGAACAAACAATTCATGTCTACGATGTCTCAAAAAAATATCAGGAACATTTAGTTTCACAATCTCAAGAATGGTGAAATTTTCATTTTGGCCTCGTATAAGCCGAAAGAAATATATGGCCAGATACATTTCTCTTCGAACGTTCAAACTATTCAAGTTTAACATATTGATATCTTAATAAGGTTGCTTATACCTTTTACTTAAACTAGCTTCAAAGATGACTACATTAAATTGAGGTTAAGAGTCTATGAAATGAATTAAAATAAAAAAGTACCAAATCATTAACTTTACGTGGCCGCAGACTGGCTACCTGTAAATAGAAGTAAAATACAGCATGAAAATAAATAAAATTGTGTTATAGTCTTAGCTCTTGGTGGAAATTCATGATCGATCGTGCGTGAAAAATACAATGAATCGTACTTTTTGCTACTCCAGTTTGTTTCAATCGAACGATCATGACATTGCCTCCATCTATATTATAATATTATCATAAGTAGGTAACGAACGAAGCTCTTTTGTATACAGTGTTTCATTATTTTAAATCCCGTACTCCCAACTTGTGTTACTCCAACAACTTATACGTGACATTTAAAATATTGATAAGTGAAAAGTCTGTAATTTTATATCTGTATGCGAAAAAAAATACGTTAAGTTGAAACTAAAATTTAAAAAATGAGTTGAATATGCTATAACAACTTCTACTTTTTTGATCATATTCGTTTCTTATGTGGATAATTGACAAAAAAATGTTTTGTGGATCTGATTTGAATAAGCTTCATTGCTTTATAAGCAGTGGCGGATTAAGCACAAGACTAAACTTGGTGCATTTTTAGACTTTCATCACTTTCATTTCAATATGTAATATTAAACACAAAAATCCAGTTAGTGGTCCGCTGGATTAAAATTGTGAATTTAGTGGTCCGTAAGCCCAAAAAGTTTGCCGACCGCTGGCATATAAGATTAAAATTAAATTAATTTTCAATAAAAATACTTAGATACTTCAAGGTTTTGAATAACACAGCATTTCTGAGAAACCGATCGACAGGGTAAATCAATGCATTTGTTTCTTTTAATATTATAAGGATGTAAATTTGTTGAGTTCGTGGTGCAGCAGTCAATGTTGTGGGTTTATAGTCTCAGTAAGAGCATGTTCTGTTCGAAGGCATGGGTGTTAGTGATATCAAGAAATATCCTCCCAACTTTCCAATCCGAAAATAACGTAGAAACGAGCGCAATTAACCAACTATTAGTCCTGTCTTAGTCCAGTTCTTCTATACTCACTCTCTTCGAAAAAAGAGAAGTAGAGCAACTCAGTAACAAGCAGTTCTCGTAGAAAAAACTTATATTAAGATACCTCCATTAAGATGCCATATGCTCCACATCGAGAGCGGAGTAAGTTACAACGAGTGGTGTTGGGTATCTACTACTAACTGATAAATAAATAATTAGATTAAGCACTCGGGAATGTTAAAAGCTCTTGAAAAAGAAACGAGAAAATTATCAAAGAGAATTTTGCAAGCTTTTCCTTCGGTTGAATGTATTTATTATCTATTGGCGCTAGTTGTGTAGGCTCATACGACCCACATATCCTTGTATGGTTGGACTAAAAAGAAGAAAGTCAAACAGGAAAAATAAACGCGTTCCTCGCGCAACGGAAAAACGAAATAATAACACGAGACCGTTTACGATGCAATACACTTTTTGTTTTTCCATCTTCGAACCGTCGACGTCTTATTTTTGTTTACCGTTTATAACAGTGACGTGCCTAAAAAGGATCAATTGAATTAATATATATATTTAGAATTATTTTCATTATGTACACTTCCACAAAAATCTTGGTCGAACACGACCCGGGTTTCGCCTCTCGGCATCTTCCGGTACTACTAAGTGCGCGAATGCACTTGTTATAAAAACCGATATGTACACCATCCAATATTCGCTGAAAACAATGGTTTTATGTTTTAAGCAAAAGTTGTTTGTTTTAAGTTAAGTTATTAGTCGATTAACAATACAATTAAATACAATTGTGTTTACCAGGTACCAGAATCAACAAGATTTTAAATATTCTGATCCATGAATTAAGGTAATTAATAATAATAAGCTAATTAAAACATGTTTTTTTCGATTTTGACTACATGTGTTTATGTAGACATTTTTTAACTAGAAGCCTCTATTGAACTGTTAAAAAAAAACAATTAGTTTATTTGATTTAATGAGTTTAATGTTCGTAAAACTAAATATAAGATAATAATGTGATTTTTTAATAGTCGTCATTTAATATCACATACGAAATTTATTAAATCAAAACAAATATATCTACAAACTAGTATAAAAGATAGAAATAAAAATAACTACTTGATAAGTATGTAAAAATAAAAAAAAACTTCAAGGAGTTGACATCCTTCAGTCATACCAGTGAACAAAAACAGTACCAACCAATGTTTGAAATCGTATATCTGTATTTTTAAAAATTAAAAAGGTTAAAAAGAAAATTATTTTTAAATTTGTATGGTTTATTTTATATTAAGTTATCGAGATGTATTCAAACAGACAATCAAATTATGTATTCAAGTATTCGGTCCCCCAAATGAAAAACACTGTCATTCAACTTTTATTTTTAGATTTTGGGTGTATAGAGTGATATTATGTAATTTACATCACAATAGATTACTCCAAAAGCTTTTCGTGTTTTTATTGTTATAATAATATATCGAAATATAGTGCGGCACTGAGTTTATCGCAGTGTATCCTTTTGCTTAAGGCCGCACGAGGAAACACGAAATACTATTTTCTGTTTTTTCTTCTCTTTTCGTTGTTTTCTTTTGTTATTATTATGCACATCTTTCACGCTTGCAAGTGATTGATAAAAGTGCAGTCGGGAATTGCGTTCGAGTCGCTGCATAAAAGTAATGACGTGCTGAAAAGTGTAAAATATATTTTAACTCATTTTTATAGGCCTGTATTTATTTGGTTAGGGTTTTGTTCAGTTTTTCAACCGGTAAATTAAATTTGTCAGTATATAATCTTATAAAGGTTGTATTTTATTGAAATAATCAGTAATTTCTAACCTCATGATTTTTAAAATAGTAAATGACCTTTTTATGTTGTTTATTGTCAGTTTATTCATTAAATTAACATTTGGTTACATTCAAATGGACCAGAAAAAGAAATCAGATATTATTTTATAGTGGTTCTGTTTATCGGAGATTCGCAAAGGTATACAAGAAATGATTGTATGCCATTTTTTGAGAGATTTGTAAAATTAACCTTTCTCTAAAAAATGTAATGAATTATTTCTCGTTATTATTTGAGTTATTATCATATTTACATTTTTCGTTTTATCTAACAATGTGATCGGACTGTGATTATAATCCTGAACGAAAAAAAATCAACTGAATTCAATTATCAGGAAATGCTTGTAGTCATTCGTTCATCCACTCTATTTATAAGTGAATGGAATATGGATAGGCAAACTATAAAGTAAAACTTTGCTAAGTATGTAATTTAGGTAGTAGCTGAGCCTTCTTTTAAGTCTTCCATAGCAGTGGCGTAGCAAGGGGTCGATTGGGATGGACTTTTTTAGGGGTAGCATTTTCATACAAATAAAAAATTGTTTTGTAAACAGAAACGATACAAGCAAGATTCAATTCAACATGCTTACTTTCGTATATATTTTTGCTTTGTGACTCTCAGACAAAATATTCTATTTTTGTTGGAAAATATAATATTTTTCAAAAAATTATATTTTAGTACAATGAGTAAATGAAAAAAAATACCACCCGTGTTCACATACCTACTGTTCTAAGGATATGGTGGTTAAAAACGCATGAATACATAACGTATCAAAATTTATTGAAAAATTGAAACACAATTTAGCATTACAGAGAAATGTCATTGTCAGTCAGTGGCAGGACACAAAAAGAGTATTCCAACTGAATGAACTATAGAAGGATATTGATAAATTATTATCATTACAATTTGTAAAATCATTTTTCATCAATTCACTAAAATCACAATATACTATTATGGTATAATATAAATTTTGCTGTATAGACTTTTTCATATATGTTTAACAGTATCTTTACTATTTATAACTAAGCGGCCAGTAAAAACCACAATGTAATATAAATATCACAGAGTCATTAATATTTATTAACTAACAGCCAATTTTCTAGGTAGCTGGTAACTTGAATACTAAATATGGAATGATCACAATATTTACCGATAATTTTAAATGGTTATTTGACAACTTCAATTTACTAATTAACAATATTATCCAAATAAATACCAGTAATTATTCAGAATGACTCAAACTCATTAAATATAAAAATATCGTCGTGAATAATTTAACGGAAATTATTGTTAACGGTACGTAGTTTTTGTTCCTTGAACAATACATACAACTTTTTTTGTTTTTATTAAATGACGTTTTTTCCTGATTGCATTTTTTGTCTCATCAACGTCGTGGCCGGCGAGAGAAAAAAGAATTAAAACACTTTAAAACGGTGAAGTGCGCTGCAATTTCATACATTGTTTAATATCAAAGCGCATTAATTCAATTCAGAATAGTCCACTTTTGGGTTTTTTTTTGACCCGCGCACGATCTTGTAGCCGGCCTGGCCTGGCTTGTGCACTTGCAACAAAAAAAAACTGTTTATTTATCTTTGGTTTTTGCTCTCGTTAACTTTACAATAATTATTATTTTATTCAACGTTACGCTAATGCGAAAAACGTAAGATTTTTCTCGTACAGTTTTTGCATCGCTTTTTTATTAGGAGATATGTATAAAATTATAACTACCAGAAAAAGCTTAGACCCCGTTATCATGTCGTTAATTCCATGTTAAAAATAATATAATGAGTCGATAAAGGTGAACAAAAACTTCCCGGTGATTTTTATGTTTTTGCTTTGCTTGGATTAAATTATAAAAAGGTAAAACATATTATGCATGGTTAATACTAATCTATATAACAAATCACTTTTAGGGTGTTCACTGTTAATACTTGGTGGAAAGGCATTATATTAATAAAAACACAATAATCCTTTGTACTTCATTCCACTTTATTTAATATGTCAGGACCGGTTTCGCTCATTACGAGCATCGTCAACTGATAAGAAATATAATTTAACAGTGCTATTTATACAAAAATGAAAAGTTATAAACAACAATTGGCATTGAAAAGAAAATACCAATTACATTAAAAGTGATTCTAAAATAGCACAAAATTAAAATGTTTAACACATCTAACATATAATTAAAAAGTCATCTCAGATTAATAAATTTAGAATGGGAATTGAAAGTAATTACAAACATAATTAAAATTTGGGAATTCTTTGACAAAGTGATACAATGAAAATAATGACAATAATATAGTGAATAGGCTTAATGATTCAGATCTTTTGAACGATCAATTAATATTTGCTAGTTCCCCGTTACTTTATCCATTGCGTTAGCCCTTGTTAACTATTCTTTTATATAATTTAAAATATATATAGTTATGTATATATATATATATATCTTTGTTAGAATTGATATGGTCTTTGAAAAATTTCTTTTTCAGAATCTTCCTGGCTGTCGATTTTGTTTAAGTATATACACTTACCAACTACTTGGAAGCAGGGAAATTTTCTTAACTATCATTAAGCCTATTCACTATATTATTGTCATTATTAATGTCATTATTTTCATTGTATCACTTTGTCAAAGAATTCCCAAATTTTAATTATGTTTGTAATTACTTTCAATTCCCATTCTAAATTTATTAATCTGAGATGACTTTTTAATTATATGTTAGATGTGTTAAACATTTTAATTTTGTGCTATTTTAGAATCACTTTTAATGTAATTGGTATTTTCTTTTCAATGCCAATTGTTGTTTATAACTTTTCATTTTTGTATAAATAGCACTGTTAAATTATATTTCTTATCAGTTGACGATGCTCGTAATGAGCGAAACCGGTCCTGACATATTAAATAAAGTGGAATGAAGTACAAAGGATTATTGTGTTTTTATTACTATATAACAAATTATTTATCTTGATTTATCTGCCTACTATAACGCAGCATACAAACTATAGGTCTGCACGGGCCTAAATTTTACAAAATTACCCGGTCCGAGCCCGAAAGACTCAGGCCCGACCCCGACTCATACCACACTTGTTACCCGAACACGACCCGAAGCCCAGATTTATACTCCTCAGTCCGAAAAAACTCCGTTTTTACAAATTTACAACAATTTACGATTCTCTATAGCAGGGTTTCCCAAACTATGTTCCGCGGAACACTGGTGTTCCGTGAGACCTAAATTGGTGCTCCGCGAAAATTTGGAATGGTAATATACGCTGTAACACATTTAAGCATCTTCTACTTCATATTAAAAATTGATTGATGGTAAATCTCTACTGATGTTCAAAACGTCAAATATCTAGGTACAGGCGGAGAATTTAAGAGCTTTGTTTACTCATATTTTGATGTTAATTTTTTTTTAAATAATCAACAAACAATAAGTGATTTAATAACATATATTTGTGCTGTTGTAAATTACACGACCTAAAAAATAAGCTGTGTTCCGGTAACATTACCAGATTTGCGAAGTGTTCTATTGTACAATAAGTTTGGGAAACCCTGCTCTATAGAACTGGTAATAAATAAAATCATCATAGCTGACTTATGACACGAACAAAGTCTGAAATATTTTTATAAAGAAATAATTTCTTTACCCGGGCCCGTCCCGAGCCCGAATCTCAATTGCGCTTACCCGCCCGAACCCGGCCCGCGGGCAAGGCCGGGTAGGGGCCCGTGGGCCAGGCCCGGGTCCGTGCAGACCTCTAATACACACATACAATGATGCAACGTTGACAGGTGGCAATGCCATTTGGTATTTATAATACTATCATTAGAATAAAAAACTGAATCTCTCTATGTCTGTTACATAGACTTTAAATCCATTGGATTATACTGGACAGGCGTTTTTCAATTATTGTAAAACCATTTTATAATTTTTTTTCATCACAAATACACATTCAGTCTTTGCGCAGAAATCGATTTAAAAAATGCGGTTCATTCTGGGACTTCGCCACGGAAGCCAACTACATTAACTACAGCATAGTTTTTCAACCTTTTTGGACTCGTAGCCCCTTTAAAATTTAATATTTTTCCGTTGATCCCATACCCGTATTTATGTAAGCATATAAGTTTTTCGGGACAATGTGAGAAGTTGAAAGATTCCAAAATAATTTTCAAATCCTTGAGACTTTTTTTAGATCTTCTAGGATTTGCATGTGTTATGGCTCCCCTAAAATATTTTTTTCCCGGTGGCAGCCTTGAAACATCCTGTGGCCACCGGTTGAAAAAAGTTGAACTACAGCACCATGGACCACGTGACCCGCCAAAAAATCCCCCTCACCCTTCTAATCCTAAAATTAGGTGGCATATCGAGAGAGATTACCTAACCACTAGTGTTGTCCTAGTCCTGTGATGGGATATGCATTACAGCTAATTTCGAAATCATCAGTAGGTAATAATATTATATTCATTTGAGATAAACTCAAGCAAGGCCGGTTCGGGGATTTCAGTGCTTGTGTGCGAGACGCATTTGGTGCCTCGAAAAACTAGATCTAAATGAGTGGATAGTGCTAAAGTCTCACTGCGGCTCCTGTGTGCGCCGCACTCTTTACACACGCCACGAGCCAAACCTAAGTATTATTTCTTACATCAATCCATTTCTGATTTGAATTTGACAGACTAATCAACATTTGATCTGCACCTGACCCCAACCACGAAGGTTATATTGTAAAATGTTGCCTAATTTTAACTGTTACTTTTGTAGAGGAAACCTTTTCTACATAATAAATAGTTATGAAGTTCAAAACATTAAAAGTAACGGTGGGTTAAATTGGCATTTTTTTTTACCAAATCGATTACACAAAAAAATAATACTTTTTTTATAAATTGGTTTCACTAAACTGTATTAAAAAAATGGATTACTTAGTTTGTTTCAATAAACTGCAATTAACCGTCTCACGCAATAAATAAAATAAAGTATTAGGTTGTCTGATAAGTTTTTGCGTATCTTTAAAACACGCACACTAGGCAATTTTATCAAAACTTAAAACTTTTAATTTAAGATTTCGACTGAAGGTGCTTGGTGGGATTTCAATATTAAATTTGAATCGTTCAAATTATGTGACATATTATCTACGACAGTTTCAGTATACAAGGTAGTACGTTTTAACCATTTAGATAGACAAGTTTACGATAAAATGAATATGTTACATATTGCTTTGAGATTAAGTGAGCCTCTTGTTAACGTATTGGTAGCTTACCACTGAAATACATTCAAGAGCCTTTTAATAACTTTTATTGTTTTACCTCTTTTCAGTTAAGCGCAAAATACGCAGACTTATGAGACAGCTTAATATAAATTTTAGAGGTGTTGCCCAGCTATGAATTTAATTGATAGTGCTTTTATGTTTTACCTCTTTAAAAAAACTTTAGAAGAAAGCATAAATTTATGCAACTGTGAAAGACTGACAAGTCAAAAAGAAGAAAACAGACCAATCAAATAAATGGTGAATGTTCAAAAAAGGATTAGCCTATAATTATGATCACGAACAAGGCGAAAGTGTTAATTATTATCGTGCAATAAAATCAAACGATATCACTTAGACATCAGCTACAACGTGTTAAGTCAAATCAATACTATTGTTATCTGCAACGCTATATTATATGTTATAGCAAATCACTACTGGATCGTGACCATACGTGGATATAAAAAAAAATTGGTAAAGGTTACATTTCTACTTTTATTATCTTGGATAAAGTATCTATTAAAGCAAGTAATGCTTTGCATGTACGAGATTACAATCAGATGCATACTTTAAAACACTGGTATCTCTTAGGATCAACATCATGTCCACTCATCGCATACTGCTAGTCTAGATAAGCCACTGCGTGTTCGAAATGTTTCCGAGATATTTATCTGCAAATATTTAAAAGAATTTAAACGCATTTAGCTGTCTTCATCATATTTCGCAGAGTGGCAGGGTTAAAAACCTTTTAATACTTTTTAGTAAAACCTTATGGATAATTTCCTTTCGAAATACCATATTTAGAAGCGGTAAGAAAAGAATGACATGGTCGTTTTTTATACTTACAGATCGATTTCAGGATTGGAAAATAAACTAGTAAAGGTAAATGAAAAAATTACATAATTAGTTGTTTAGATTCAAATTCGAACATAGATTGAAAAGGCTTATTAGATTTAACACTCGCTAATAGTTTTCACCTGACAAGTTTTCCTTTACACGCTCCCTGTATTGTATGTAAAGGAACGTGTAAGTTTTCGTTGTCATTTCCATCTGGGTTATTTTCAGATTGGGTGAGATGATGATATTTCCAATAATTCAGTCAAGCAGCCTTACTCGAAGAACTTCAACTCAATGGTACCTGCTCAGTAATTGGCGTGTTTGAAAATTTGTATTCAGGACTCCAGCTATTTTAAAGTCATTCCGCCATAACTGAAGATATATAATGTTCTGGATATAAAATCAGTTAACGGTGAAATATTTTCATAAATACGTAGACTATGATTCTCTTTTCAAGTATCAAAGGCATTCTCTATTTTTTCTCCTTGACGTTTTACCCTTGAATAGCACCACTGAGACATCTCCGATATTTATGTGTAGGTCAAACAGGAACACGCCTGCTGATACAGGCAGTTGACCCTTTAGCATAGTTATAGTGTCCGTAGGGTCCTGAACATATAGCTTCTTGAAAATGTTGTATCTTTCACAAATGACAGATTTTGTTGTAGTATTTTAAAACAATAATTAAATTATTTTTATTAAAAACTATTTATTAGAATCTAAACGAAATTCGAGACTATTTTGAAATCTGATTATTAACAACAGAAAGAGCATGAGAATTGGGAACCTCTCATATTCTTCTCGTGACACAATACTTGACAGACTTGTAGTGTAACTACTCGACCTTAACAAATAACACTTACCAGTACAACTTTGGTCCAGAATCGGTATTAAGCATTTTCTTTAAAGCGATCATTTTGTTGGACATGTATATTATACCAATTGACGTATCTATCAATTACATATTAACGAGTCTCTGCAACAACGAGTTTTACGATATTTAAAACAACATTTTAGATTTATATTGCCGCGTAATGTCGGATGTTGCCGTTGCTGGATATCTCCTGAGGAGGAATTACCGACCGGAAGTGGGCGTCGATTCGCGCACGACGCACGGACGCGCCTGATTGGCGGACAGACTCACTTCCTCCCGCGAAAACAGATAAAATGGCGGCGATATCGCCTCTCGACTTGAAACTTGCTTCACGCCTTATTATTAATAATCTCCCCGGCGTTTGATTTAATTGCGAGAGTGGAACAAGCAAAAATTAGCAATGCAGGGTTTTCAATATTCTCTATTTAATCAATAACGCATCTCATATCTATGCGATTAATCAGTAGATTAACACTTAAAAGCAAGAGGATGATCGAAGCCTACGATTCGATTTTCAATCGGAAAAATTTGAAAAGTATGACTCCATTTACCGGTGTGTGGTCAACGTCGTTGGCTTCGGTTACGGAGATCACTGGTTCGAATCTTAGTACGTACAGCTTTAATAAATTATTTTTTCAATCGATTTATGAATTTCTGTTCGAATGCATGCATATATATGTTTTTTCTTGAGTTTCCCTCTTCCACTAATCCTGTCATAAAAACGGGGCGCAGCGAGAGCGAAAAGCTAACCACTAGTCCTGTCCGAGCCCCATCTTTATATTCCTACTATCATTGGAAAAAGACAGGTTGTCTACATTTACAGCATTGTGAGTTTATACATTTGAGAGATGTCATGCATTTCATCGTTTAGTTACGTTATAAGAATGGATCTTCTCTAAAGCAGACTTGAAGTATATGTTGACTCAATTACATTATTTTCTTGTATTTGAAAAATAATGTATTTATCTTGAATTCGACCCTATTAGAATACAAATAACAAAATTTAGGCTTCTGCCTTTTAAACATTCTCTCCCCTCGTTTTAGAGTAAAAGTTTTTTGAAGAATCTTAGTTATAATTATAAATCATAATATTGATACAAAAATAGCTCAGAATGAATATTATTTTTCATTATTACATTTTCAGGGGGTCTGATATAAAACATGACAAAAAAATATACTATACACAAAAATAGGTTACACTCCATTTTTTATTTATTTATAATCTGGACCGGTTACGGCTTATCTAGTCTAGAGAGCATTCTCTACCGGTATTGTTTTTAGGAATGGACTTTGTTGATTGTCCCACCACTACCCATTATGTGCATCCCACCGTTGTTTCATGTTCGCCTTTCGATCAAGAAATGAGACGAATTACGAAAAACGAGATCTTCATATTGTTGAGTAGATACAGAGCTGCACTGGATTAAATGTGACTTGCTCAGCTACTTAGCTTAAGTGTTAAGTTAAGTATTCTGTGAATCCGTATACTGGCAATCCACCGTAGCGGTAGATTTTAATTAGTTAGCATGAATCTTAAGACAGAGGAATCAGGAATATCCCGTTCCACGTATTATGATGTTGAAAAATTATTGAATACATCAAAGTTAGTCTTGATTGAGATCAATTCTTATTTTATCTTATCACGTACGTCTGTCATTTATCCTAGTGAATAATATCAAATTAAATGATTTTTTTTACCATGTCCGCTCCCAATGTGGAGCATATGGACTCCTAATGGAGTTTATCTCAACAGAAGTGTTTCTACGAGAACTGCTTGTTACTCAGTTGCTCAACCTGGAACCTCAAGCTAGGAATATAAGGATGAGGCTAGGACAGGACTAGTGGTTAGCTAATCGCTCTCGATATGCCCATGTTATAGGTATGCATATGTTCATGGGATAGGATGGGATGGAGGGGGGAATTCAAGACATCACATGCATCCATGCCCTAGGACAGAAATTCATAAATCGATTGAAAAATCAATTTATAAAACTGTCCGTACTGGGATTCGAACCCGTGACCTCCGTAGCCGAAGCCAACGACGTTGACCACTCGACCACACGGGCGACAAATGATAATAATAAATACATATTATTTATCTTGCGCCAACCCTGTTTATCTGCGTTACGGATTATTTATCTGAGAAATAATTAGATGCGTAGTTGATTTGTGGCGTGGACGAAGCAGTAGCCCTTGCTTTATTTCAGGTTTAAGTATCAGCAAGATGCGGTAAATGAAATTATTAATAGTGCTATGCTTTCATGGCGATGGCGCTGATGAACCCGAAGGCAAAGTATTACATTTCAAAGAGTATCATTTTTCTTTTGGTTGGATATAAAGTATGAATGCACAAAGGACAATATGTGTACATCCTAAATCTAAAATTTATATGTACTGAGCTACTCTAAATTGCTGTTTTCTTAATTAACACTCGAGTACCGAAATGTCGAAAATAAGATCGAGAAGCGATGGTGTACAAAGTGGTACCAGAAAAATTTGCGTAATATTTGCAATACATTGATAGAGATTCATATCATTGTAGATTACAATTAATATCAGCTAGATACTACTGAATGGTTGAAATAAGAAGAATTTTGCAATGCGAATGTACCCCATAGTAACCCGAAGGCTAAGCAAGTCCGCTTCCAAAATGAACTGTTAATGATGGATCTCAACAGAAGTTATTTATACGCTTAACTAGTTTTGATTCAGAAGCCTTACTTCTTTTTTTGAAATTGGTATGAATAGAAGAACACGCCTGAATAAAAATATGTAGTTTTTTTTTAATCCATGCCAGCTCTCTATCAGAAACATATGACCTCATAATAATATAAATTTATAATATAAATTTAAATGATTATTCAAAACTAACAAAACAAACAAAACAAAACTCAGTTGACAATGCTCGCCATGAGCGAAACCGGTCCTGCCCTTTTTAAATAAAGTGGAAATTAAGTACAAAGGAACATTGTGTTTTTATTAATATAATGCCTTTCCACCAAGTATTGACAGTGAACACACTAAAAGTGACCAAAACTTGTGTTACATATTTATGTAGTTATATGCAATATAAAGGTCTGATGAGATTATTATATTAACCTATCAAGAATGTAAACATCATATTATTTAAAATGGAAAGCCCTCACAATTATAATCTATTGTATTTATTTATCAGGTCAGGCATTTAAGTTCGTAATTCTTTAGAGAAGAATACATAATAAATAAAATAAAGAAGGAAAACAATATAAAAGAGATAATACATTCATGGTATTCAATATAATATATTGGGTCCTGATAGGTGTGAATTGTAAATATTGAGGCAGAATATCGTAGTTTAAAAATATGTCATAGTGTTACACATAAAATACTTTATTCTACATAGTATTTAGAAGTTATTATAAGTCTCATTTTGGCGTCCCCCGGATCCGACGCCTGAGTACATATGCCGCCTCCCCTTCAAATCTCTCCTAAGTACGCCACTGGATAAAATACTAGCCAGGGATGGGCTGGAGGGGGCTCGGGGGGGCTCGCGCGAGCCCCTTGTTAAATTTCGGCGCGGCCGGCGAGCCCCTTGTTAAGATAAAAAAATCATTCGTCTTAGATCAAATCATCACATAACTGCAATTTCTGTAGATGGATAAATTTGAAAATTAGTTGTCGTTTCATTTTTTCATTCAGCGTTGTGGGCGTCCGTGAGTCCCAGTACGAAAAAATATTTATTTTTTCAATCGATTTATCTATTTTCTGTTCGAAGGAATGGGTGCTTGTGATGTCTTACGATTGCCCCCACTCCTCCAAATATTCAATTCAACTGGGCGCTACTATTAGTTAATCACTAGTCCTGTCTTATGCTTATCATTTTATCATTACTACTCTCTTTGGAAAAGAGAGGTAGAGCGACTAAGTAACAAGCAGTTCTCGTAGAAAAATAACTTTCGTTGAAATACCTTCATTAGGAGGCCATATACTCGACATAGGGAGCGGACATGGATAACAAATGGATAACATTTACCGAGCCCCTTGTTAAGATATTGGCAGCCCACCGCTGATACTAGCCGAATTGACTGTTCGACTACTGACCCACTTCATATTTTAAGCACACAAATGATTTTTGAAAAATGCTTTTAATGCAATTAATAAGTAAGGTCGCATAGTACTCTTTAAATGTAAAATCTCGGCCCATTTGTGGAGTTACTTAAAGAGATGTGGGTAGTTTCAAGAGCTACATAATTATTACAACAAAGAGTGCAAATGTTCGGATTAAAGTTACACGATAGCTTTTACATTGGTTGTTAGTTAGTTAGTTGTGCAGTTGCAATGCGAAGACTTCGTGTTCGATCTCTGATGACGATAGAGAAATCCTTACATTAATGTGACCATTCGATACATTTACGTATTAATTTTTTATTAATTAATTGCTAAGAGTCCAATTTTTTAAAACATTGAATTTGGTAATATTACATGAATTTATGTTACGATAGTTTTAGTTCGCATTTTATTAAATTTTGATGTGGATACTTGCTTGATAAAATAACCTTATAGGTTATTTTTTAATATTTAGATATTAAATAATCGAATGAATATATTTTTTAGTAATTTTATGACAATTCAAAAAATATATGATAAAAATGGTTTTTAAATGTATTTAATAATTGTGTTGTTTTCAATTTATGATAAGAATATAATTCGTTTCCGCAAAAACATTAAATAAAATATTTAAAAAAATACTAACAACAATTTTAAAAATCTGAAAACTGCAATTTCAGTTTGCATAAATGTAAAATTCACCTTTGAATAAATGATATTTATGTAACCAATTAATCATTTTGAAACTAATGCTTGCTGAGACGCATGGTAACATGATTTACATTTTAATTATTATTCACATGGTTCTCAAAAAACATTTTATTTCTTTTTTGTTTTAAAATAATATTTAAAAAAAATGGTTTTATAAAATTGAAACATCAATAGTATATTTTTGTTTTTTTTAAATATACCTAATATAGCTTGTGGGTTTATTTGAATTCATTCCGTTGTCAAGAAAGCTTGGTCACCTCACCGTGTACATATCTATAAAATAACATACAAAATATGCGATATAGCATGCAACTAGCATTGGTAACGAAACGTTGCATCTTGGTGCATACAATAAAGAGTCGCGAGCTCCAAGGCCGACCATGACTGGACCTGGCGCTGCGTCTACGTCTGGTCCAAAAGTGGATACGTCCAAAGGTGGCACGGAAAAAAAGTATTCTCATAATTGATTACCAATACTCGCTATTTACACAAAATTTGAACTAATTTATCTGTATTATTTGTGATTGATATCTTACGTTATGTTTTTGTATTGTATGCGAGGCTACAAAATATTGCGTCTGAAATTAATGTATTAAAATTTAAAATATACAATAGGACGTTGGAAAACAATTAGTTTTAACTGAATCAATGTTACCTGTATTACTTTATTTAATCTCGGATCACTTTAGATAGATTTTAAAAGGCTTGTGAAACAAATAAATTCTTCTACGTAGAAATTTTTTCTAAGCTACTCATTACTAGCTAATTTCCATCAAATGTTAATATATTATTACCTTTTTCGAAATGTTAAGCGACCTGTTGGATACTTGAGCAAAAATAACTGAATAATAACTTAAATATAATAAACAATAAGAATATTAACAATGTTAAATTTTCATGTTTTACAATTTCATCGGGGCTATTCTAAAGTTTATAAGTTTCATTGATTTTATAATTGTGGCTGTGTTCACTGTTGTTAAATTCGATCTGTCAAACGTCAATGATGTCAATGATAGACGGCATTAATTGAGAAAACATCAGGGGTGGGCTGGAGGGGGCTCGTAGAGGCTTGCGCGAGCCCCTTGTTAATTTAAGAGAAAACAACATTCTCAGATCTAATTAGTACAAAACTGCAATTTCTGACTTATATATTATCGACGACAGCTTCAATATGCACAGTAGTACATTTTTATCCATTTACATTGGTAAGTTTACGGTAAATTGCATATTTTTACATATTATAAATGTATTAAGTAGCAATCGATTGCTTATATAAGTATTGTATATGATTGCATAAGAGTAATAAAAAAAATTCTCTCCTTCCCCAGAACACCGACAATTTCTTTGAGATTAAGCGAGCCCCTTGTTAACGTATTGGCAGCCCACCGCAGGAAAACATCTTGTCTTTTTCTTACAATCAATTTAATACGTCAGTGAAAATTAATAAACTTTAATTAAACAAAATTCTGTTTTTCTTAGATAATGCCGTCGATTACCGACATAACGGTGAGCAACAGTGAGTAACAGATAAGCAACAGTGAAAATAACCAAAAATATTGCATGTATGCCATAACAATCTAAAAAAGCTTGTGGCAACAAATACAAATGACATTACGTTCACCGTGTAGGGTTGAGCATTAGAGATTGGCTCTGTTGGTTTCCGGATTTTTTTTTTTTAGAATAGCTCTGCATATATTTTTGATCCATATTCCTTCCTTGTATGAATAAGGAATTTGCACTTTCAGTATGTTTTGTCAATCGCGTTTTTTATTCCAAATTTGAATCAGTACACTGAAGTCAACCAAAACTGTCATGCATATAACTTTTCAGACTTCGGAAATATTTTGGTAGCATGATTATAAATGCTTATAATGCGCGTTGTGGGCATGAGTTTTATGATGTGCAGTGTTTTGATCCATGAGGCGTCCAGTAGCTGTGGCACGTGCCATGCATCTTTGTTTTATGCTAAATAATAACAACATTAAAACAACAATATTAATTTTGATACGGTAGCTACTGGAGAGAAATACACAAGTTTATAGTGGCATACGAAGAATGGTCGTAAACAGGATTAAAAGTTTATTGTTTACATCGCGAAAATGAATAATTTTAGTACTAATGAAATATTGTAATATATCCCCAGCGGATTTGCCACCACGAGTCGCCGTTAGCCGCAGACTAAACTAACCCTTGAGATCGGTATGTTTACATATACGCGAGAAGTGCATTCTCCGTTGCACCGAAGCGACGCCTCGTCTCGCGTCTCCTCGGTAGATGGTGGTGCGGTCGAATACGAAAGAGCCAGTTAGGGAATTCGCCATAAATTATATTTTAAATTTATTATATTAAAATATCGAATACAAAAATTGTTTATTTACAATTTCCAATTCAAAATGATAAATAGGTACCGACGTGAAATATACTTCTAGAAAAAAAAAGTTTTGTTTTTATTTGTGGTTATTTATTATATTGATATCATGCCGGTTGAGTGGTCAACGTCGTTAGCTAAAGGCATCACGGGTTTGAATCCCAGTACGGTACAGTTTTTAAAGCATGATTTTTCAATTGATTTATGGATTGGATGGTATGGATGTCTTAAATTTCTTCCTCCCTCCCACCCAGATTTTTCTAAAAAACATGGCGTAGCGAAACCAATTAATTAACCACTGGTCTTGTCCTAGCTCTATCTTTATATCCCTGCATTCTTTGAAAAACAGAGGGGTTGACCAACTAAGTAACAAGCAGTTTTCGTAGAAACTCTTCTTTTGGGATAAACTTAATGAGGATTCCATATGCTCCAAATTGAGAACGGGCGGTTTAAAAAAGTATTAAATTACTAGCACCTCATCTGCATTTTTTTAACATTCTTTGACACCTTCTCACCTGCAACGTGACGTCATATATGGACGTCCCTTAAAAGTTTTTTTTTATTTCATACACAGAATGGACGTGTAAAAGCAACGATTGTGTAGTTTGTAGTGGGCAATTTTTATTTTTAATACTGTTGTGTTTTGACAACACTTACTTATAAGACACAAAAAATTGGAGACAAAAGCAAAATCGCCCGCCATAAAAAGCACTCTGCGAGATGTTGATTAGCCGCGCTTGTCCGCCACCCGACAAACAATGGCGCTGGGATCGTTCGGCATCGAAAAAGTGATTAGTCATTTCCAATTTAAAGGCAGTACACGCTCATAGGGATGTGAATTCGCTAGGAATTATCGATATCGATTGATTCTTCTTAAATACTACTCGATCTTTATATGGAACATATTGCCACCTCCGAGATACCCTGTCACCCACTTGTGGATTTGTTTTCTCACACGACATGCCAGCATCTTTCAGCTCCGCTGGATAAATGCTTTGGAATCTTTGAATGGTACCCAACAGTCACCCAAGACGCCGGAACCCCACTGGTTTGAAGAAGAGGAATCAGTGGCGGTTCCTGACCTAAAATCTTGGGTGGGCTAGAGAAAAGCATATTTCTACCTCACCTTATACATTAATCTACAAGCAAATTAACAAATACTACGATACTACTGCAATGCATAAATTATTATATAATAAAATCAATGCTAATGTAACTAAGAAATAATAGAATAATAACACGGAATCCTTTAATTCGTCTCTTTCAAAGTGAAATAACAAGTACCTACTAAAAGCAATACAGAACTGTCACACTGAAAGTCAATACCTGTCACTTTCATACAATACAACGATATTGGTTTTGTGTTTCAATGCATAAGTATGTGTAATGGGCTGAATCAGTTCAGCCCCCAACGATCAACAGAAGTTTGACAGATTAAAACACAATCCTTTGTGTTTGATGACGTTTCCGTACATACAAATATTAAAAAAATCTAATCGTGCTTGATTGCGCCCCAGTGTAAAGAAAAATTTCATGATATTGTCTGTGGTTACGGTCTAATCACATTACAGCCCCTGAGTGGTGTTGCCAGAGTGACGTTGCCTTTTCCCTGTGAAGTATTTATAGGGTTATTGTGCCGGCTCAGTTTAAAATTGTAATACAAAACACAATCGGGAATATGATTGTAGGTAGACGTAACATTGTCTTATATTGACAGAGGATAATTAAAACAAAGATATTAAGTATATTCATTTGGGAAAGGTTAGTTACGCTTATAAATGTATTTATTTTGTTCAGCGGCCGAATTGCTGTTCATTTTTATTCCGCCATCTAAAGTTTTGGGTGAAAAATGCAGGTCGGGCTTAGCCCACCTAGCCCAGTACCTAGAACCGCCACTGAGAGGAATAGAGGTTAAAAGTTCTCTGGAGGCGTTAATCCTTCGTAATCCAGCCAGCTTCAACGTCCTTCCAAGACTGATATCAAACCAGGATAATGCCTGGTCCATTCTTTCAACTCAAAGCTACTAGTGAAATGAAACCACCTCAACCAAGAAATATATTATCTTTAAAATACTTTGAGGCTAAATATGAAACTATGTATGATAAAAAGTATTGATTCTCACATAATCAACGATCATCTCTAATTACTAACACTCTCCCGCCAAACATATAAAAAGTTATTGGCCATAGTCTTCGCAAGATTTGTTTCAAATTATTATCTTAAATATTTTGATAATAAATCACTCAAACGTAATATAAAAAGGGAAAAACATATATTTTTCAGGATATTTTTGTATATTAGAATAATTAAAAGTAAGATGACACAAAAATGTCAGATTCCGTTTATCGCAGATGAGAAATGTCAATCATTTATTTTTTATTCATGGATTAATTTTTTTGCGAAAAAAGAAACACTAACTATTCCATAATAATTCTACAATTTTATGAAATATTCACGAACGAGTTGTCGGCATCTATGGTCAAGTCGTAAAAGTACTCTGGTGATCAGATACATTTGAGCGATTTGTTAATTCTAAATATATTCCTTGTTGTTATTTAACGTTAAAAAATATTATAATGTTCAAAAATGTGTTTTTAAATACTGCTGGCACTGTGTTTGAATTTCAGATGTGCGGAAGATGAAAAACAATTTTCTTTACTCCTCTCCGTCCTAAGTTTCTTTACGCGTACAGTGTGAGCCGGATTATCACGATTAACCCTGTTGGAACGTATGTCGCTAGTACCGGTATTTTAAAGTAATAACTATACTTAAGCTGAAATTTCCTACTGTTTTTTTGTAACGTCTTCTCCCAATTTGAAAAAAGAATGTATGACAACCATTTTAATTTAAACATAGGTATAATTTATACTCATCTTTGAAAAAGGTGTTCGAACTATTATAAACCAATAATCATTGAACACAATCGTAAATTGTTTTCTGTTGATTATTCATACTATTACAATCCAATACCTTGATTTCAAACCTCCTTCTAGGCTGCGAACAAGTTCATTTATTTTTTAACCGTTTTATGACCCATTATTTTGTAGGCGTATCACTGCGAAATGAACTATGTTATATTGTTGTTAATATATTTACTATGTTTTCAATTGTCTAACAACTATTATTTTTGAGTTATTATTTGATATTGAAAGCTGAAATAAACTATTGCAAGAAAGCTATAAACATAATACCTTTCACAAACTTCCGTGTACGCCTTCATTGTGTAAATCTTGAAAGTAAGGCAAAGATGAGATATTATGCATTATTCCTCTACCGATTGTCATGATCGTCTCACAGTTAAGAAATTAAAAATAGGGATATTCCATGTTTGATAATAATATATCACACTTCTCGCCGAGTTTTCTTAGTGAAAGAGTCATCGAGTGAAAAAAAAATTAACCGTACGATACAAATTAAATTATATGGATTTATAATGAAAGACACACAGAGGAAAATCATTTGTTATACCAGTGGTTCTTAACCGGTGCACTGTGAGCTTGGTGCAAGTGCAGCGCGGAAAAACGGTAAAAGCTAAAAAAACTTCCTTGACTTAAAAAAACATTGCCGAGGAAATTATTTCCGCCATAACAGAACATTTAACAGAATATATTCATAAACATAAGTGTTTCACTAAAAAACTAATTTTGCTACCCTTTTTCATACTCAAATACGCTATGATTTCCTTTTTAAATATATATTTTATTATTTATATTATTGTGCATAATGACGGGAAAGTGAACAAATGCCATAAGTGGTACTGAAGCTTATTTTCTTATTTTATGAAACATGAATAATATTATCAATAATAGCTACACGAAATTGTTTTAAGAAATCAAACCATTTATATAAAAAAAACAGGCCAAATTAATGCGGGAATAACCCAAACGAGAATACATCAACATTGCCACTACGGCTTACCGGTTTTCAAACCCGGTTTTGAAGACTCGGTGTATTAGCTAAATTTGCGATATTTCATTTTTTAACTTAGTCACCCGGTTTCAAATATTAGAATTTATATTAATTTATTTATTATTTATTTAAAAAATAAAACAAAATTATATACGTGTATATAATTGAGCCAACTAGTAAAATGGTAAAACTTTTATCTTGAATTTTTAAGTACTATCACGTTTTTACTTGGTGGACTGCATATTTTTATTTTATGGAGATAACAGTATTGAAATGTTTATTAAATTAGGTTACTTCACTTTTAAAATACTTTAAGACGTGTAGAATATTACAACGCATCTAACTTCTTTTTCTAAAATACCACTTGGCTCACTTCACATCTAATGGGCCGATAATATGTGGTGCCGTGGACAATATCAATGAATACGTTGAAAATAATATATATTGAAAATACTTTTTCTGGGCATTTTGATTTATTTTTGCACTTCATGCATTTTGTGCACTCATTGATTACATCAATTTTAATTTTTAATATCTAAAAATAAAATAACGAACCACTTGAATTTTCTATTTGATGCATTAAAAAATAATTATTTACTATACACCGTACTTCATAACATTTTTTTTGTTACAGCGTTTATTTTAACTTATATTATATTTAAACAAAATTGTGACCTTTTTGGTTATTAATTAAATTATCCTTTTATGTGAATCTTCTAAAACCAGTTTAAATCGAGTTTTGGAAAATATTGTAATTCGAAAACTGGTTTTTTCAAAATTCGGTTTTTGTGTAAACCCTAGTTGCCACCCATTTACATTGACAATGAAAAAATCAGGTCTTCGGGTAATAAAAAATACGAACATTATTTCATCACTGCCATCTGGATGGCTTTAAAATCATTAACTTTTTGTCGTTGAGTCACGTTTATTGTCAAATTTCTTATTTTATTTTCATTGGAAACTTCTTGTATCACCTTATTCGAATAATAAAATATAGCGGAGTATCTTGTTGATTATTTCTTATTTAGGTGACTGTTATGTTTGGAAAATTTAAAGTAACATTATATTATTTCAAGCACAGGTATGCAACAAGTCAATTTCTATTTGATATATTTTTTCATTTATTATGATTCCACATAAGAAAAAATATGGACTGCAAGTCGTGCATCATAACGGTAGTATATTAACATAACATACTACCCGTAGTAGCTACCACTGTGCTAGCACACAGTAGCTGATTCATTTAACCCCATCCACTTGTAAATTTTGAAATCTATCCATAATTCGTTATAAATCAGTCACTTAATCTCTCTAAGATAATCGCTTTCTCTCTACATCCGGTTTGTCAGGATCTGATAAGGGGGTGAATGGAAAGATAGGAACCACCCTCATATATCAATGATTCTGTAAATGGACCATAGAGCTAGAGCTAACTTCTAGTACTTTTCTATTCACATACTTCTTTTCTTAGACTCTCCGAATAGAGAGGTTGAACAACCGGCTTATATTCGTTTCTTTATTAACATAAATTGGGATGTTCCTTTGATTCTATATGCTTCAAATATTTATTATGTAGCAGACATGATATATTTTTTATACAAGTACATATAAATATGTATCAACACCTTAATACTTACAACTATGCAACATGATTTTTTATGTTTTTGAGATAGTTAGCTATTAGGGCATCCAATCCCGCACCCGTTTTATATCCGGAATCTCGGGATACACAATGGTTCCCGGGATCCAGCTATTGATCACTTACCATTGTTCCTGAAAAATCTGGCGAAAAAAATGACGAATTGACAGCTTCCAGAATTATTTTCACCTTAAAGTCCTTTTCTTTTAGCTCCATCATTTCAAAAGTTACGTCTACCAGTGGCTAAGTATTCCTACTCTAATGATTATATTATTACATTTTATAGTGAATCCCGAAATCCCAGGATTTGTACTTAGACGATTTCGGGATTACGGGATCGCCAAATTGGCCAGGATTCCGGAATTTCGAGATCCTTTATTCCGGGATTGGAAGTCCTAGTAGCTATTGAATAATATGAGCCCCTGACAGGTAAAGTGGTTAAAGTGATGTGTTAGAAAAAAATGAGTTAGATACGGTATAATTTTCTACGTGTCTCACATTATCGTAAAAGTAAAGTGATTTCAGTAAATACACACTGCAAAAGTGTTAACTCACTAAATAAAAATATGCAATCCACCAAAACGCCAAGTATAGATATGATTGTACTTAGAAATATAAAAGAAAGTACAATAGAAAAGTTTTACCAATTTTACTACTTTGCTCTCTTCACTTCTCAAGGACTTTTAACCTCGCATTTCCTTATAAAAAAATAATTTAACAAAATTAACTAATTGTTCATAATTAAATAAAGCACTAATACAATGATTATAGGATAGATGTATATTATGTTAATCAAATAATGTTTGAATTCCATTTTCTCAACACTTATCAGATTAGAGTTACCAAGTTGTAGTATCTTAGAGTTGGCGATAAGTAAACATCAAAACATAACATTTTTTTTTTTAATAAAATGGCTTTTATAGAATAAAATCAATTCCAAACGTATGTAAGTTGTTATACAAGCGAGATAATAAGTGTCTTATTCAAAAAAATCTTTTTAGTAAACTTTCTATAGATATATTTTTTGACATCTTAATTTACAGTTAATTGTATTCATTAGCCGTTTAAATGACGTGTAGAACAACATAAATACGCACCTATTAAATACTAATTATCATCGATCCGCGATTGTATGTATTATGTCGTCGACCTTTTGAAATTGTAGAAATATTTTCGTTATTCCGCCAAATATAGAGCAATACTTTATCGTTAAATATTGAAAAGAAAAATCAATAAATTTCCGCGAGTGCGGGCTTCTACAATTACTAAAAAGAAATTCTTGATTTTTTACGCTTCCAAATTTATTTTATCACTGTCAAAATCGACTTCACGGAACAACTTGAATTATGAGTCAGCAAAAGTTCAAATTCTGATGGGTAGACTATTTCCAATATTATTTTGTAAAGATAAACATTTTATGATTATATTAATCTATTATATGTTTTACATTGCAATCAATATTATATTTGAAATAGCTGTAATAAAGTAAACGAGTATGTATCAAATAAAAAAATATATACATATATTTCTAGTGTTTATACTGTACGTACTCTAGAAAATTTTAAATTATTGATCATGAGGATGATATTTATGTTTTTAAAAGCAAACAAATTAAATCAGTATGTCTCAAACCCTTTTTTTATTTAGTATACAATTGATTCTGACTTATTATGATATTACTTTTTATCAAATAGGTTATAAAATATGGATCTTAATCATGTTTTAATCAAAGTACAATATTCTCTAATGTACAGCCTAACTATTTGGTCAGATTTTCCTTTAAATGAATATTAAGATTACTAATTAACTGCAAAAATATGTGCTTTTCTGTTCAGACTGTGATAGACATGCTAAAAACTCTTCGTTGCCTCCTCAATGGATACATTCGAATACTGTTAAAGTTTGCAAAGCATTACAGCATACACAGCTTCTAAATATAATATGAAATGAACATGGCCGCCAAACCGATTATTATTGTAACTATCGATATAGACTGGATATAATCCTAATAAACAACATAAGCGATCCTTTTACTATTTTAAAACATACAAAATAAACGCAAACATAATACATAATAGAATACTTGCTCCGAACTTGCAAAAAACACTGTTTACACAAAGCAACAAAAATGTAGAGAGAACACCGAGTTTTACTTGTAATAGTTAACTATTTTTGGGAAATCCTTACAGCAGTCTCCTCTATTAGAATCTTCTACTCGTGAAATGTGCAACTTGATTGTGTGAGAGTATAGAATAATGTGTTCATGCTACTGCAACTTGCAAGCCTCAGTGTGCATCCGTGTGCGAGCAATGTGCAATGGTATTTTTGGTCTTTTTATCCATTTTGGTTTACGATTCCTCCTTTTGGTCTTGTTCCAATTGAACTGCCCTACTAGCCTTGGTTGTAAAACTACTCCAGAGTCTTTATTATTTACAATACGTTTTGAATATTATATAGTTTTATAATTACAACCAGATCTGTTCGAAACGTTATGAACGCCCAATTATACTGCAAAAGAACCATTTTTGACCACCAAAACATGATCATCACATCATGTATTTTGTTCATTTACCGACGTTCTGAATTAGTTTTAAATAACTAATGGTTGCAAGTTGGGTATTTTCAGTTTAAGTTACATTTTTAATAGACGCCATATTTGTTGCATTTATTTTAATTTTAGACAAACCTTGAATCGATCAGTAATTACATCATTAACTCTTTGTTCTAAATTTTGTGACCGGGTTGAGCACTCGGGCCTCCGATCCCGAGATCAGGGATCCCAAAATCACGCGATTTGAGCAATTATTCAAACCCGCAATCCCAGGATCGTCTTACTATCAATACCGGGATTATGTGACCAATCAGTTCATGTTCTTCAATAACCCAACCCAACCACCTGATGATTATAATCCAAATATCTCCAAATAAAATCATAAAAATAATTTTAGGCACGACTATTTTTTCAACAGTGGGCAGTATACTTATACGCAATATATCAAAAAATATTGTTTTTAATGGTATATTAATCTGCCTTATCCGTTAGAAAATCATAACGTTTTCTTTTTACAGGAGCAACTTAAGTACCACTCTTAACAAATTACATATTCTAAGTCAGAGCAGTTACTGGGAGTACAATTTCTACTTTCAAGTAAGTAAGATAAATGCATTTTTAAATATTAAGTCGGATTGACAGAACGGCGATATTTTCACTCGGTAATATTGACTAAGCCATTGCATTTTATCAATGTAATGAAGGTAAAATGATTGATGAGTGAGTATCTCGGGCCTAATCAATAAATTACCCGGTACATTGAGATGGGAAGCAATTCCCAAGTGATTTTTGTCGCAAAAATCGGAAGGTGTGAATCTAAAAATATAATTTGACACTTTTGTTATTTTATAAATCAGTCTTAAGACAATTTCAATCAAACTCTGTAAATACACGCATCGGCATGATTTCTTAAAATCTTCTAATTGAACTATTCAAAACTGTTGAGTTAGTAAAACTATTAGGATTTCGATTTGATGGAATTTCGACATCAAATATTGTACATGTGCATGCGTTCTCTCACCGACCCGGGTTACGCTCTACAGATTTACTTGAACTGAGATAAATTCCGTTCAACCTCATTTGAGTAAAAGAAAAATGTTATTAACTAAACGCTTTTGAATATGTGGATATATTCGTTAATTATTATCGAATTCCATGAAGTGGTTGAAACGATAAATAAAATGTTAAAATTTCACGATTATCGTAAAGGACGATTATCTCAAAACAAGGATTTTTGACTTATCGCTTTCTGACAGTATACCGACGATATTTTGTAATACATACATCATTTGTCTTTTAATCTTATAAGTGCTTTATAGTATATTTACAGTCAACAATTTTAAATATATTTCAGTAGTTTACACTCCTTGAATAAAGGCTCGTCGATATCAGATCAGTGTGGCGCTACTGCGACCACATGGTACCGTATAATAGTACCTACATACTTCATATAATAAACACGCAGGGATTTGTTCTTTTTCGTTCGACAAGAATGGGGCGGTAACTGCAAAGTGCGAATGAATCGTTTGTTAAATTTCGACGAACTTGGAGGAAGAAAGAAGAATCAATCCAACGGAAAATGTTATTTTGACACGACTGTGAAAGACTGACCCGATTGCCGCTCCGGACATATTGAGTAATTTTACGCATATCAAAATAACAAAGTGACTTTTTTATAACTACGCACACTAAAGATAACTATACCATGGAACTTGTAAATTTTTGTTTGAAAAATAAAGTCGAATACGAAATATTTTAATTGTATTAGGAGATATTTGGTTTATTTCGGTCAGATATTTAGTTTACACGCTGAATGGGGACGATCAGTTACGTAACTATTAAGGCTTTTCGTTTTTCAAAAGCCGGCTTTGTAAGCCCGATTTTCAAGTAAAATTCAAAACCCAGTTATTCAATTTGGTTACCCGGTTTCAAATATTAGAATATATTCATCTTTTACTACAATTCAATTAAAAACGATATAACGTATTCTTGAAACTGCATTACTTATAATTAAAACGAGAAGAAATATTCAGTTTAATAATCAGTAATGAATTCGTTAAAAATATTATATTTTGGGTAGGTATTTCTCGAGAATTAAACAAGTATAATTATAATTCCACCGACGAATAGGAATATTATTTTTTTTCTAAATTTTCGTGCTATTTTCATTAAATTACCCTTCTAATAAAACTTTGAAAACCGATTTAAACTGACTCTTGGGATATATTGGAATACGAAAGCCAGTTTTTTCAAATGTCGGCTTTGTGTGTAT